>JAODAL010011803.1:0-98239 GCA_025379985.1 Phyllomedusa bahiana
GTCTCTCTGTTTTTCCCCGCAGCCCCCCGCCCCCCTCCCCCCCCCATGGCTGTACACGCTAGATGCTTTTTTAAAAATTTTTCTCAGCCTAAGTAACTAAAAACTGAAAATTTCTAATCTACCTAAGTTCTAATGTTCACAAGCTAAAAGCATAGTTGTCTGTGGAACAAATAGAACAGTTTCGCTGAGCTTTTTGAGAGAGACCGAGCAACACGTCCTACTCTTATGATCACAGACACACACTGAGGCTGAACAGGAAGGCTGTTCTATGTAAAAGAGGTCATGTGATTTTTCCAGCCAATCACAACCATACACATACCAGTCCATGACGTGCACACCCAGCTAAACCCTGCTCTATTCTGTAAGCTGATTTGTGGCTGTCAAAATGAAAAGGAAGCGCTGAAAATGGTGCGATATTAATAGATTATGCGCAGATTTTCACCTAAATTATCGCGTGATCGAAAAAATCCGATCAACATAAAAACCAAGCCAATTTCAACTATGTCGATAATAATCGCTCAACACTCATAACATAGCAAATAGTTCTATTGCTCTCCCTGCTTCTCAGTTTGGCGCACATAGTGCACTTGTCCGATAATTTGGTGACAATTATTCTATTTTCACTGTTGCTTGTTCTCAATGGTGGCAAAACACCATATTTAAGCCATATAACATAGCAAATAGTTCTATTGCTCTCCGTGCTTCTCAGTTGGCGAAAAATAGCGCACTTGTCCGAAAAATTTGGTGAAAAATTGTTAGTCCTACTTTGCAGTTGTAAATCATTTTGCTGGTTTTGCGGTTAGGAGACTGTAAAAGACACCAATTGTACACGGTTTCATGAAAAACCATATTCCATTACTCATTTCTTCATGAAAATTTTAAGCACTGTCAATGGTTTTGGGGTCATGGTGCTGTGAAAAAACAGCTATAATCCAGGTCCTTTTGTACAGAAATGTGGTTTCCAAGTGGCATTTCTTCCTCACAATTTTTAACAGTGGCCAAGAGGTCATTTTTATAATTTTTGGAGTCATGGTGCGGTCCAAAACCAACTATACTACAGGTCCTATTGTAAAAAATGTGGTTTATAACAAGCATTTGTTCTTCACAATTGTCAACAGTCACTGAAAGGTCATGTTTCTAATTTTTGGGGGCATGCTGCTGTAAAAAAAAGCTATAATACAAGTCCTACTGTAAAAAAATTGGGTTTGCAACAGGCATTTGTTCTTCACAATTGTCAACAGCCGCCGAAAGGTCATGTTTAGAATTTTTGGGGGCATGCTGCTGTCAAAAACAAGCTATAATCCAGGTTCTATTCCCCCAAATTTTTCTTTTTTTTAAAACTCTTTTTTTCTGGCTACTTTTATTGAGTGTTGAAAAGGTAATTTTTGCTGGTTTTGGGGTCAATCAGCTGGAAAAGACAGCGATATTCAAGGTTCTATTCAAATAAATCTTGCTTCAAATACTCATTTCTTGCTGCTAATTTTGTTCTCTAAGGGCGACATGTATGAATCTCGCCGGGTTGGAGCGCGCCGTTTCGCCCGATTTCAATGTGAAATCTGCGCCTGATTTATGTCGGGAGCGGGGCCTGAGATTCGCCGCCCGAGCTAATGCACTCAAACATGCGGGGAAAAGTCCACCGCGCCTCGCCCGTGTGTGGGGTGCAGTGCGGGGACTTAGGCGCTGTTCGGGACTGCGCCGAAAATCTGTTCCGATGCGAGACAGGCTGGAAAACAGCAAGAAATCATTCCACATGTCGGTGCGGAGTATGAATCAAAAATCGCCTTTATAAAGGCGTAAAACATTCTCAGAAAAGAGCTCAAACCTCAAAAATAAAAAATACATAAAACAAAATCACTTTCCAAATATCCTAATTCAAGAATTAGGATATTGGAAATTGTCGGGAAATACAGTAATTCAAATTCTGAAAGCTATTCTCATTGGTCGGCACAAACCGGCCAATCAGAATAGGAGCGATAGTGAACCATTAAAACCTATGGAGAACTATTGCCAAATGAGAATCAAAGGCGGACGTTCAAAATACAGTAAAAATGCAGAAACGAGCTGTTTGGGTTGAAGCGGCGGGGGCTCGTCCAGCTTAGCCAATCAGAGCGCGAGCTACTTTCTCATAGATCTATTGGGAAAGAAATTCTGAGCGCGCTCTGTGATTGGCTAAGTTAAAAAGGGCCCGTTTTTTGGACCAATGGGAGAGCGAGCGACGCTCCTAGGGGTTTTTTCTAATGCAATCTGAAATCAAAACTGTACATGGCCGAAATCAAATTATAACACTACAGAAGTTGTCCCGATGTGTATATAAAATGATCAATATATGGGGGTAACGAAAAAAATATTTAATTCATAAAATAATGTTTATTTCTTTTTTTTCGTTTAGCCAAGGATCAATAGTATGGTGCAACAAAATAAAGAAATAAACATGATTTTATGATTTAATATTTTTTTTTCTTTACCCCCATATTATTATTCGTTTTATATACACATCGGGACAAATGCGTTGTTCGGGTTTTTAACTGCTTTATTTGTAAAGAAGGGTTCGGCTCTTTATCTGATAATGTTTTACATTTAATAAAAATAACTTCTATAATGGGAGAAGTAGCTCGGAGTTTTCGAGCGCACTGCGTCCTGCCCCGGAACGCCTACCCCGCGCTCACACCGCGCCCATTGCCCGCCCCTTCATGCGGGGCGCAGTTGAAAGTGGCGAACGCTGTGCCTAACACCGCATCCCTGCGTCCGACAGCGGGATCCGGGCCGGGAGGCGCAGTATGCGCCAGAAATCGGGTGAAAAGCCCGATCATACATGTCGCCCTAAGTCCATAACAGCATTTCTGCTGGTTTTGGAATCAGGCTATTGTGAAAGAGGGGCCAGGGGTGCAAATCGGACAGTACTCCGGTTAGTGGCCCTCTGCCTTTCTCAACATACATGTGCATTTACAAGAAGGGCAACATTATGCAACTTAAGAGTATGGGCACCATAGAAAAAGGCATGCCGCATAAATGCTATCATTCATGGCAATGCAGCCAGGATCTACAATGTGAAATAACATGCAATTGGTATAATTGTGAACAAGCAGATACATGGTACAACCCTTGTGCAAGAATCAATGTTTGTATGGCGCACATTCGCCACCCCAAGAACAGAAACAAAGGGCCACATGTATGAAAACTGTCTAGGTCTAAAATTCACTTTGTTGTCCATAGCAACCAATCAGAGCGTCTCTTTAATTTCATATAGTGCCATGGAGGAATGAAAGGGGCGCTCTGATTGGTTGCTATGGGCAAAAAAGTGAATTTTAGACCTAGACAGTTTTCATACATGTGGCCCAAAGTGACAGCAGTAGAATGGCAAGTAGCTGTAGCAGCAGCAGCATTGGAAAACTAATTTTTTAAAAGTTTATTTCTTATTGTGAATTTTTATGCTGACGCTCCATAAGGGCACCTGTGCGGGTTTTGGGGTCTGCTGTACAGGACAGGGATAGTCAATGTCCAGTTTACTAAAATAGTGGTTCAAATACTACTTTCTTCTGGCACTTTGTGATCTGTGGGTCATGCAGGTTTTTGGGTCATGCTGCGGGACAGGACAGGGATAGTCAGTGTCCAATTCACTAAAATAGTGGTTCAAATACTACTTTCTTCCGGCAATTTTAATCTGAGGGTCCATAAGGGCATCTGTGTAGGTTTTGGGGTCATGCTGCGTTAAAGGACTGGGATAGTCAATGTCAAGTTCACTAAAATAGTTGTTTAAATACTACTTTCTTCTGGCACTTTTTATTCTGAGGGTCCATAAGAACATCTGTGCAGGTTTTGAGGTCATGCCACTGTAAAAGACAGGGATAGACAACGTCCTGTTTACTAAAATAGTGGTTCAAATACTTGTTTCTTCTGGCACTTTTTATTCTGAGGGTCCATGAAGGGCATCTTTGATGGTTTTGGGGTCACGCCGCTGTAAAAGGAACCAATAGTAAAGGTCTTATTGAAAAAAGCTTATTTCCCATGCTTCAAGACCATCAAAATAAACAGTGGTTACGGTGCTTCCACCCTCTTTGATCTACGTTCCAAATCAAAAGTGAGCAATTTCCTTACACCCACAGAAATTGACAGTAGAATGCAGGAATTTGAGACGGGCTCGTTGACCAAACGGGAGACATTTTGCATCTTTTCACCTTTCTAATGATGGTGAACAACATAAGCAATGTGCCAAATAGAATGCAAGTAGCCATAAGAGCAAAGAAGATGGGAAAAATTGTTTTTAAAAAAATTTTTAAAATTTTCTTTGGCAGTTTTTGTCTGAGGGCCCGTAAGGGCATTTTATGGGGGTTTTTGGGGTCAGCCACTTTAAAAGGGATGTCTGGGGTGGAAAAGGGCATATTCTTGAGGGGCCCGGGAATCGAAAAGGCCCCCTGATATGTTAAAAATGGGAAGTGGTAATGGGGGGCGTTTTCCCCATTTTTTTTTAGTCATGGGGCATAAGCGGATAATAGATAAAATATGCAGCCCTGCTCTCCCCGCCCCCCCTAACTCCCCCCGCCAGCTGAAACCCCATATTCCCCATGGGATTTTCTTTCCCAAACCAATATAATACAAGTTGTTGGCCCCCTCGTGGAAAAAGTGATGGGGGTTACTGCCATTTTTTACCTGTGCCGTTTAAGATACCAGTGTCTTTTTTTTGTGTAAAAGGGGGCCCCATATAGCTGCACCGCTTACCTGCTGTGGCTACCCCACCCCAAATTTTTTTCAGTTACCTTTGAAAGGAATTAATTTTTTACCCCTGTGAATATTTTTCGGTGATCTTTAGCCTAATTCCTTGCCGAGTTACACGTATCCAGTTTATTTTGTGGATTTAATTCCAGCTTCCCCCTTACCTTTTTGGGGGTAAAAAATAAAGTGGTGTTCCTCCCCCCAAATTTTAATGGTATCGGGGGATTATTGTAGGTAATCGGTTTTTCGGCCCAAGTTCAACAATCTGTTATCGACCCGATGACGATTATTGCCGTCATCGCTCATCACTACTAGTGGGAAATAATAAATTACACATCAAACATATAGAGCTGTTTAGGGATTAGTCCCAATAGACATACAAAACTTCCCCCAAAAGGAGGAGATTAAAAGGAGACCCCCAATAATTTTTAAGGCCCCAGCATGCTATGTGCCTTGGTTTCAGATAAGAGTTTTTCTCTAACCACTTTCAATCTGAATTACTAATTTTCACTAATCTACCCAAGTACATCCTGAACCTGGAAATGCTGGAATTAAAAACACAACTAAAAACCATGAAAATTTCCTTCATTCATCCATTGGCTATATTGCAAGCCACAGTAACATTCTTCAGAGTCCAATCCCTTTTAAATGTCCTTATTTCCTGAGAACTACTGCTAGGAAGATTGAGCTCCTCTTTTGAAGCTTTTTGACATTGGAAGTGCTCCTGTAAAGAAAGAGCATTCAAGTTTAAATCTAAAATTTTTCCCAATTTTACATTAAGAGATATTGAAGGCAACACACACTCAGTTATGAAAAAGAATCTGAATGACATATCGAATTTTATCAGCAGAATTCCTTTGTAGTAGTATCAAATTTATCCAAAAGTCTATGTCTTGAACATTCCATTTTATGGACAGATGTACAGCTAATTTCTGCCCTAACATTTCATTACATATACACCATGCCATACCACCAATCAACATGAAGTGGAACATTTCTCAGGTTTCTCCCCAGCACAGAAGCATATCTACAAAACACTTGCAAATAATTGTTAAATGATTTGAACGCACTTCTTTTTCTGTCCTCATCATTTTTATAATCTCCTTTTTTATTACTTTTAAAAATTGTATCTTTAGAAGATAGCAATTAAGACAGTAAGTCAATGAATTTGTCATGCCAATTTTTTTTTCATTAACACTGTGAAGTAAATTAAATCCCAGTGGACATCTTTGCACATCAGTGCCTCTTTTCTACAATTTCCATAACACCTGCACTTTTTTCAATAATAGGAGGTTAAGAACCAGAGCGCTCTGAGACATTAAAGGGGGATTCCCATTTTATTGATCAACTTTAAATATGTAGCTAAGGGTGAATAAAGATTATGCATTGCTCTTCTGATTTTGTAAACTTCCTCAGCGCAGCTACATGATGCTTTCATTCCCTGTAAAACTGAGGTGAGCTCATTAACATAAAAAGGGAGAGGACAAGAAGGGAGAAGAATGGCAAACATAGACTATACAAATATACAATGTTTTGGGTGCTCCTTTTTTCACCTTTCCCTCCATTTTCGGATCAGAAAATAATCAAAAGTCACTCTGGAGATCTAGATTGTACAGAGGTAGCATTATTGGCACACTATGCTGTTAACAGTCTTTATGGCATACAGGGACATTATAATGTTGGCAAGGTCCTAAGTAGCAGGCTTACTCAGTAAGTCCACTACATAGGAGGTGGGTGCTGGCTGCCAATTGCAGCTGACACCAGCTGCTAATGGCAGGGAATGGAGCCGACTCCGATCCCTGCTGTTTGACCATTCGGACACCCCGGCGATCGTGGCCACAGCATCTAAATCAATGAGAAATGGTGTTGCGCATTGGTTACCATGGGAGCTGGAAGCCTAATAAAGACTTCCATAGCCACCATGATAACAGTTCTATTACTTCCTTTTCCATGTAGGAAGTAATAGAACCTAAATCTTGGTACACCATTCTGCATTGTTTATACAATGCAGAAGGTTGTACAGACGACTGAGCCGCCTATGGGGGACTTAATGTGACTGTGAAAGAAAAGTATTTTAAAGTATTACAAATAATTAAAAGTACTAAATGTTCAAGTCACCACCAAATGGCAATTACAAATGAAAAAAAATAAAAAAAGTTACACATAATTAGTAGCACCACATCCATAAAAGGCCTTTTTTATCCTGTACACTGAACACCATAGGAGAAAAAAATTCCAAATGCCAAAATTGTGGGTTTTTTTTTGGTAATTTAGTGTCCACTAAAAATTTAAATAAAAAAGTGAACAAAAAGCTGAATGTATTCCAAAATGATACCAATAAAAACCACATTTCAGCCTGCAAAAAATGCACTATCACTCAAGTACTAATATATAACAAAACCCTACATATTTGATATTGCCATAATTGTTTTGACCTCCAGAATACAGGTAACACATCATTTATCCATAAGAGTAAATGCCATAAAAACAAATCCCCTAGTAACATGGCGCAAGTAAAAAAAAAATCACATTAACCCCACTTAGAATTTTTTTGGGGGGGTTTTCCAGTATAGTCTATGGAATGGTAAATGGCACCGTTAAAAAGTAAATCTTGTTCTGCACAAGATAAAAAAAGTTATGGCTCTTGGAAGACACAAAGGAAAAAAGTGAAGAGCCAAAAAATCATGACCGGCTGTCAAGAAGGGGTTAAGACTGTTGTGATCTACAATACAATAAAGCTGTCCTTCAATAAATTGGATTTGTTTGAACCCCCTCTTCACGTGTAATGTACGTATATTATGATTTTTTTATAAAACTGAAACGGTAGCTTATGTGCACTTTATTTAACGTTGCATTTGCATGTTACATACCATTTATAAAGATTTGAACTTTTAAGTACTTGCACTTTATTTTTATCTTTAGGGATTTATTATCATGATTTGGATACTTCTGCTAGGATTAATTAACTTATTCTGAATCATTACCACGCTACTTGCACTTTATTCAAATAGTTTGACTTTGCATTTGTGGCCATTTTTTCTATAAACATGTATACATATTATTTTTCAGCTTATTACTTTTGTTATTTCCCAAATCATTGAGAAAATTTTCTCCTCTACGGGTTCGTTGGCATCCCCTGTGGAGGTAAAATCCAATTCTTTATTAGATTACAGCATGTTTGATATAAAACAGCTTTTCATCGTTTGGACAAAGGGTTGTACGTTTTATCATTTAATCACTGATGGTCTCCCGGCTTTGGCCATGCACCCTCGCATCCCATCTGCTTCAGAAGTGGTGGGCTGGCTACATTTCAGGTTTACTGCCAGTTCTTTGCTGGCTTTGACCCACTCAAGGACCAGTACAGCGTGTAGCTCATAAAGAAAATTGTTTTGTGAGCTGTACTTTCAGGTGGCTGTGGACACCAGCGAGTATTTTCAACTGCAAAGCCTTGTGATCTAGTAGTTGCCGGCAGGAATGTTTCTGTGTAGTGGAGATGTTTTTTTTAGGGGGGTCTATATACCTTCTTATCTACTAAGGGCACCTATATACCTACCTACATTTTTATGGGACCTATGTACCTACCTATCTACTGATGGCACCTTTATACCTACCTGTTGAGCGGAGCTATGTACTCACCTAGTGAGGGGGTGTATATACCTACCTACTAGGGAGCTCTATATACCTTCCTATCTACTGGGGGACCTAAATACCTACCTAATTGAGGACTACAATACTACCACTAACGGGAGCCTAATACCTATCTTTTTTTGGGGGTTTTTAAAAATTTATTCTATCAGGGGCGTAAAAAAGAGAAGCCCGGCCCCAAAGCAAAATTTTGCATGGGGCCCCCAAAAACCCCCCCCCTGCCCCAAATCCCTACCGAAAATGTTCCGGAATTTTTGTTTGTTTTTTTAGATTTTTTCAAAAGGGGGAAAAAAAACCCCCCAAAAACACTTTCATACTGTACCAAACAAATCCACCCATAACAAGAACCCAAAATTAAACCCAAAAACGCTATTAATAGGAAACCCGTTTATACCGCCAGAACAAAGACCACAAAGTGACTGAAAAATACCCCCACACCCATTACGGGGCGGAAAAAAAGGGCCAAAAGTACCGCCATATAGGGACCATTTAGTGGGAGACAGGGGCGCCATAAAAATTTTGGGGCCCCATTCAGCTGGGGCATCTGGGCCCCGCCCCCCCTCCCCCGGCCCCATCCAACCCTCCCCGCTTCCCCCCTCTCCCCCCCCCGGCCCTCCCCGACAGAAACCCCCCACCCCCTCGTCCCACAAAAACCCCGGGCCCAAACCCAGAAAAAAATAAAAATGGTTTTTTGGGGTCAACAAGGAAAAAAAAAATGCAATTGTGGGCCCTTTTTTTTTGGATTTAGTTTCCCCGCTGGGCTTTACAGGGGGCCGCCAAAACCCCCACTTTTCCCCAAAAAACTATAATGTTTTCTGGGAAAGCAGAGGCCCCCAAAATAAATTTTGGGGGGTTGATAATTCTTTTAAATTTTTAAAACCCGGCCAACCTTTCAATTAACCCGGAAATATTTGTTATTATTGGCTAAACCCCCGAACCAAGACCAAAAATCCCAAAACAACCCAAAAATTTACAAGCACCCTTTAAAATATCCGGCCCCAATTCAATCACCACATATCTCCAAAAAATAACAATGCTGAATAAAACCCCCTTTCTGGTTTTTGATTTTTAAAAACCCTCACACCAAAACCCCCTTTTTCCTCCATACGTGACCCATTGTGGTAGATACCAGGGATACAGGGCTTTGCCAAATTGTTTACTTTTTCCCTTTTTGGGGTTCCAAAGGTACGTCTTTCTGGGGGAGTCCCTTCACCCTTTCCCCCGGTTTTTCCCTATTCCGGGGGAGACCTCCATGATAACTTCCTCCCCTCCCCACCTCGTTTCCCTTTGGGGAATTTACAACACAAACACTGAGGGGCACCCCCACTTTTTTTTTATCATTTTCCCCCAAAGGGAAATCCCCTCCCCCCATGTAAAAAAACCCCCTTTATAATGGCCCAAAGGAAAAAATTTAAACCCCCGGTTTAATTAAAGGGGCTCCCCAGATGGGATGTAAAGGTACAAAGGGGCCCCCCCGGGGCCCCTAGCTAGGAAAACCCCCGGGCCGTAGCTAGGAGCTTTGGGGGGGGCCCCAAGGGAGTTCGGGGGCCAAAGGGGGGTTGCTCTTTGGGTTTCCCCTGTAGGTACTAAGGGGCCCCCTGTGGTTTTTTGGGAAAACCCCCGGAGGTAAAATTTTTGGGCCCCCTTTTAATTAGGGCCCCCGTGGAAAAGAAAGTCCCCCCCCCGTAGATTAGGGCCCCCTTTTCAGGAGAATTTTGTCCCCCCCGGGGGATAAGGGCCCCTTGTTTGGAAGGGAATAGTCCCCCCCCGAGTTTAGGGCCACCTTTTAGGCCCGAAATTGTCGTCAAACCCTAGATTAGGGCCCCCCCTTGTAGAACCCCGAAAAAAGGTTTTTCCCTGTAATTAGGGCCCCCCCTTTTTGGCAGAATAATCCCCCCCCCCCCTGAGAATTTTTGGCCCCCTTGTAGGCAGAAAAAGTCCCCCCCCGTAGTTTAAAATTTTGGGCCCTTTTTGTGGAGTATAGTCCCCCCTTGTAGATTTTAACCCCCCCCCCCAGGCAAAAATTTTGTTACCCCCTGTAGAAATTTGGGCCCCCCCGTAGGCCCGAATTGTCCCCCTGTAGATTTTGGGGGCCCCCCTTTTAGGCAGAATATCCCCCCCCCTGGATTAGGGCCCCTTTTTTAGGCAGAAAAGTCCCCCCCTGTAGATTAGGGGCCCCTTTTAGGCAGGGGAAAAGGGCCCCCCCTGTAGATTAAAGGGCCCCCGTAGGAAGAAAGTCCCCCCCCCGGAAATTAGGGCCACTTGTAGGCAGAATAGTCACCCGTTTTAGAAAAAATTTAAATTCCCCCCCAAGGCTTTGGACCCCCTTTTAGGCCCAAAAAGTTCCCCCCCCCGTCCCTTAGGGCCCCCCTGGAGGCATAGTATCCCCCCAAACTCAATTTTCCTGGAAATAAGTTAATTGAAAATCCTTTGGCCGGGAATTTAAAGTTAAACTCTTTTGGAAATTTTATTGGTTTTCTTCAGTTACTGTGCACTACTGTTGTAAAAATAATTTTTTTGTTCTATCTTTAAAAACAGAATGTTTTAATTTAAATTTTTTAAAACCAAAATTTTTTTTTTTTGTCCCCAATTTCCAGATTGGTTTTTTATCGGTTTTTCGTTACTGTCCTTTTGTGACATACGTTTTTTATTGTTTTGGTTTATTTCTTTAAATTTGGGATTTTTTTTGTCAATCCCAATTTTTAATTTAAAAGAATTTTTAAAAAGGAAAGTCCCCCCAGGGATTAGGGCCCCCTGTTAAAAGGGGAAAAATTCCCCCCCCCCCTTTTTTCGGGCCCCTGTAGTAGCCCCCCCCCAGTATTGGGCCCCCTGGAGGAATAGTTTCCCCTCCCCCCGGATTTAAGGGGGCCCCCCGAGGCCCTAGGGGTTTCCCCCCCCCCCCAGTTTTTAGGGCCCCCCCGTAGGCATAGTTTTTTTCCCCCCCCCCCCGTTTCCCAGGGCCCCCTGGAGGTTTAGTTTCCCCAGTATTAAGGGCCCCCCGTAGGGATAATTCCCCCCCCCTCCAGATTTGGGGCCCCTCTGTAGGCATGTCCCCCCCCCAGTATTAGGGCCCTCTTTTGGCAATTCCCCCCCCCAGTATTAGGGCCCCCCCCGTAGGCCTAGTCCCCCCCCCCCTTTTT
The DNA here is from genome assembly GCA_025379985.1 of Phyllomedusa bahiana. Lineage (NCBI taxonomy): Eukaryota > Metazoa > Chordata > Amphibia > Anura > Hylidae > Phyllomedusa > Phyllomedusa bahiana. The sequence goes on from JAODAL010011803.1 coordinate 11,496, forward strand.
AGGGGCCCCCCGGAAGGGATAGTTTTCCCCCCCCGTATTTGGGGCCCCCCCTAGGGATCCGGCCCCCCCCCTGCCTAGGGCCCCCTTTAGGTATTTGGTTTTAAACCCTTAAATTAGGGCCCCCTTTGGTAAAAATCCCCCAGTTATTAGGGCCCCCTGTTTGGCTTTAAATTTCCCCCCCCCCAGTATTGGGGGTCCGTAGGCAAGTCCCCCCCCCCGTATTAGGGCCCCCCCCCAAGGGATAGTTCCCCCCCCCGGGGTTTTTGGGCCCCCTGTAGGGAGTTTCCCCCCCCCCGTATTAGGGGCCCCCCCGGAGGGGTTGTCCCCCCCCCCCCTATTTGGGCCCCCCGTATAGGTTCCCCCCCCCAAAAAGTACCCCCCCCCCTGTAATTTTTTCCCCCGTATTAGGGGCCCCCCCGGGAAAGGGTAAAATTCCCCCCCCCCCCCAGGATTTGGGCCCCGGGAGGCCCTTTGTTTTTCCCCCCCCCCCAGATTAGGGCCCCCCGTAGGCATTTTGTTTCCCCCCCCCGTAAAAGGGGGACCCTGAGGCTTTGTTCCCCCCCCCCCCCGTTTTAGGGCCCCCGTAGGCAGTTCCCCTCCCCCAATTTGGGCCCCCCCCCCCGTTGGTAAAAGTCCCCCCCTCAGGGGCCCCCTGAAACTACCCTTTCCACCTTCCCCGGGGTCCCCCGGGGTCTCCGTCCCCTCCCGGGGCCCCCCCCTTCTGCTTTTTGGCTTTTTGGGGTAGGGGCACGAAGTCGGGAAAGGGGACGCGATGAGTCACTTCCGCCGCGCCGGGTGCAGAAATGATGTACGGCAGGGGCGGGGGCCCCAAACCGGAGTGCATTAAATTAAGATAAACCCCCTGTGGGAAACAAGGGGACGGGCAAAAGACCGCAGGCCCCGTAAAAGCATTTCCCGGGTTTTACTGCCCCCATCGGGGGCCCTGCGCCGGGGCCCCCCAGCCCCCCGCCCCCCAGTGAGTGTTTAATTTAATGGGCCCGGGGGCCCCCCAAACCCGGAAATTTCCGGGGGGAGAACGCCCGGGAAACAGTGCGCCGGGCCCCATAAGACCCGGGCCCCGGGGGCCCGCGGCTACGTTTTGCTACCACCGGTATTACACCCCCCCGGTTTTTACTGAGGGGGCTATATACCTTTTTATTTGTTTGGCCCCAAAAAAGGGAAAACTGGGGTATCCCCCCTCCCGGGATAGCAAGCAATTTGTTTTTTTTTAAGGGGAAAAAAAATTTTTGGGTGCCTTCCTTGGGGGGATGTCACCCAGCTTTATTGGGTGCTGGAAGGCCTATACAGCATGCAGGAAAGCTGGGTGATGTCCTATCCTCCACAACAGGTAACCAGCTTTCCTGTCATAGGAAAGTGAAGGTTTTGTGCGGTAAAGGGGGCCCTTTACCAAGTTTTCCTGGGCCGGGAAGCGTATCCAGCTTATATGCGTGTAGTGTTTCTGTTGTCTCTTACAGGTTTTGTTTTTGGACTATGCTGGATTCATTGGAGTACATTGGACCAGTGTTGTATCCTTGTCTTTAATAAAATGGTCAAAAAGTGATGATGTTTATTTAAATAAAGGTTTTTTGTTGTTGTTTCTTTGTGTTTTTTTACCGTTATATTTCAATGTTAGTAGGGAAGGGCATTGCAGAGAGTACCTTTTCTGAGACCTAAAGTGGCAAAGTAGGATGGGCTGAGAGTCAACAGTAACTTTGTGAATTGCTGCAGTAGTGAAGACGCCCATCCTTTAACTTATGTCATAAAAGTAAGTAAAGCTGTTGATTTGCAGCAGTCTATGATTTATTTAGAACCGACTCTCACTTGCATTTTTAGGGGTATTCACATCAGCACTTTTCCAAGATGTAGGTCAGCTCATAGTTCACTACGATCCGAGAATGGGAAAATCCATAGTTACACCCATCCTCGTCATACATTTCTATAGGAGTTCTGAATATAGCCAAGCAAGTGTAGGACTATCCTTGAGGCTACAATTCATATACCAGGTATGACTGCACCTTAGTTAAAGGAGCATTTGTGTTATGTGTACAATACAGTTGTGTTCAAAAGTTTAAATACCCCGGCAGAATTTTTGCTTTCTTGTCCTTTTTTCAGAGAATATGAATGATAACACTAAACTTTTTTCCACTCATGGTTAGTGGTTGCATGAATCCATTTATTGCCAAAATACAGTGTTTTATCTTTTTAAATCATAATGACAACCAAAACATCCAAATGATCCTGAAAGTTTACATACCCTGGTGATTTTGGCTTGATAACATGCACAGAAGTTGACACAATGGGTTTGAATGGCTACTAAAGGTAACATCCTCACCTGTGACCTGTTTGCTTGTAATCAATGTGTGTGCATAAAAGCTGAGTGAGTTTCTGGGATCCAGACAGACTCTTGCATCTTTCATTCAGCCACTGGGATTGTGAGTCATGGGAAAAGCAAAAGAATTGTCAACGGATCTATAGGAAAGGGTAGTTGAACTGTTTAAAACAGGAAAGGGATACAAAAAGATATCCAAGGAAATGATAATGTCAGTCAGCAGTGTTCAAACTGTGATTAACAAATGGAAAGTCAGGGGCTCTGTAAAGACCAAACCACGGTAAATTTTGTCCACAACTGCCAGGAAAATTGTGTGGGATGCAAAGAAAAACCCACAAATAACAGCTGAAATCCAGGACTCTCTGAAAACTAGCGGTGCGGCTGTTTCAAGATGCACAATAAGGAGGCACTTGAAGAAAAATGGGCTGCATGGTCGAGTCGTCATAAGAAAGCTATTACTGCGTAAATGCCACAAAGTATCTCACCTACAATCCGCCAAACAGCACAGAGACAAGCCTCAAAACATCTGGAACAAGGTCATTTAGAGTGATGAGACCAAAATCAAACTTTTTGGCTCAACCATTAACGTACCATTTGGAGAGGGGTCAACAAGGCCAATGATGAAAGGAACACCATTCCTACTGTAAAGCACGGAGGAGGATTGCTGATGTTTTTGAGATGTGTGAGCTACAAAGGCACAGGAAACTTGGTCAAAGTTGAAGAAAAGATGAATGCAGCACGCTATCAGCGAATACTGAAGGCAAATTTGCACTCATCAGCCCATAAGCTGCGCATGGGACGCACTTGGACGTTCCAACATGACAACGATCCAAAACACAAGGCCAGGGGCATAACTACTGGGGTAGCAGACATAGCAGCTGCCATGGGGCCCGGGCCCGGAACCAGTTACTAACACGTCTGCTCCCCCGGTAGTCTCGCTACTGCGCGTGCCGGCCCGAGCGTTCAGACACAGGACCTCCCGGCGTTAGCAGAGAGGAGCCGCCTACGCTCCGCTCTGCTAATCTGCCTGCCAGGCCTTAAGCCTAGCAGGTGCCGGCCCACAGTGCTGACGTGGGCAGCGCGATGACATCACATTATTGTGCCACCAGCGCCAAGCACAGACTGGCTGTGAGGGAGCATGGTGGCAGGTGAGTAAGTGATTTATTTTATTTTTTTAACATTAATGAAGCCCCCCTGCCTGCCTATATGGGGCCCCTTATACCATACCCTAAGCCTTGCCTGCCTATACGGGCCCCCCTATAACCCATCCTAATCCCCCTGCCTGCCGGGGGCGCCTACATCTTGCTCTAAGCCCCCTGCCTGCCTATATGTGGACCCTATAACCTGCCCCTACAAACTGATCTAAGCCCCCTGCCTATATGAGGCCCCTACAAAATGCCCTAAGCCCCCTGCCTGTCTATATGGGGACCCTATAACCTGCCCTAAGCCCCCTGCTTGCCTACATAGGGCTCCTACAACCTGCCCTAAGCCCCCTGCCTGTCTATATGGGGACCCTATAACCTGCCCTAAGCCCCCTTCTTGCCTATATAGGGCCCCTACAACCTGCCCTAAGCCCCCTGCCTGCCTATATGGGGCCTCTACAACCTGCCCTAAGTCCCCTGCATGCTTTTATGGGGCCCCTACAACCTGCCCTAAGCCCTGTGTGCCTGTATGGGGCCCCTATAGACTACCCTAAGCCCTGCCTGTCTGCATATATGGCCCCTATAGACTATCCTAAGCCCTATTTGCCTACATATATGACCCCTATAGCTACCTAAACCCTGTATGCTTACCTATATGGCCCTATAACTACTTAAACCCTGCCTTCCTACTTACATTATATGGGCCCTATACCCTGCCTGCCTATCTATATGGGGCCCTTTAGCTACCTTAACTCTGCCTGCCTATATGGGGCCCTATAGCTACCTAAACCCTGCCTAAATGGGTCCCATATAGGGGTGGGGGGCAGGGAGTGAGGTGCTGGAAAAATGAGGATTCTAATATATTTGTGTTTAAATCTGCAGGGACAAGTGGCCGGGAGAAGTCATCATGGCGGTCTGGACCGGATGCTGAACAACAGGGAAAGTCAACGACTCGTCAGAGAAGCGTCACCTGTGAGTCACAAGATGTAACTGCACTATAGTCAGAGCCTGTGTACACTGGTAGCTACCACTATATGGTCACTGTATGGGAATAATATGCAGTCTGTAGGGCACCTGTGCACAATGATACCTACCACTATATGATCACTATATGGTGGTACTTTTGGTCTTTGTAGACTGATCATTAATAGTATAGTGGTATTATTCAGTCAATTTGTGGTCATGTTCTGGCAGTATAATCAGGTCCTTATGTAGTAGCGTTATTGGTTATGTTGGTCTTGGTATAATCAGATTTTTATAGTAGCAGTATGATGGTGAAATGTATGGTGAGGTATTTTCCCCTTTGTATTATCTAGTAATTGCATGTCCGGGTAACTGTTCGTGGTCAAGGAGGCGGTGGGGGTGGGAAGGGAGCCCCATACAAAAGTTTGCTATGGGGCCCAGGCTTCTCTAGTTACGCCCCTGCACAAGGCCAAGTTGACCTGTCATTGGCTACAGCAGAACAAAGTGAAAGTTTGGGAGTGGCCATCTCATTCTCCTGACATCCTATCATTGAGCCACTCTGGGGTGATCTCAAGCGCACAGTTCATGCAAGACAGCCCAGGAATTTTAAGGGGAAAACTAAAGGCTTTTTTCCAAAGAAGAATGTGCGGGTTTACCATGGGAAAAATAAAGAGCCTCACCAAACACAAAAAAAGACCAAGCTGTAAATTGTTTTTATGAGGGGCAATACCGTTTAAGAAATTGGTATTTGAAACTTTTGATCAGGGGTCCATTTGGGAGTTTGGTTGTTTTTTTTTAGTTGGCAAAAAAAAAAAGGAAGGGAACGTTTTTAGTTGACAATTTTTTTAACCAAAATTTAAAAAATCGTTTTTATGCCCCCCCTTTTTTTGGGTTTTTTCCCTTTTTCCTTTTTTGGCGGCCAAAACACTACAGAAATAGAGCAGGGTGGTTGGTGTGCGATTTCCCCCGGGAGTGTATTTTTTTGCGATTGGCGGAAAAACACATGACCCGTTTTTAAAAACCCCCTTTTTTTTCAGCCCCTTTTCCGGTCTCAGAGAGAAGGGGCGGTGCCTTGTTTTGTTCCGAACAGCCAGCGAAAAATTATTTCTTCACAGAGAAAGCTCCGACTATCCTTAAAATTTAGTTAGTTAAGTTTTAAAATTTTTATTATTTAAAAATTTTTAAAGGAGCATCTACCCTTTTTTGGGGGGGGGGCGACCCCCCGGGGGCCCCGAACACAGGAAAAGCTCTTTAAAGAATACTGGTAAAGCACCAAACTTAAACATTTCACCAATATTATTTTTTAACCCATTTTTATTAAATATTTTTCCGGATATTGGGCACCTGAACTTATATTGGATCACTTCTTTTTAGTAACTGCGGGTCTCTTTGTTGGGTGAAAAACCCTTAAAATTTTCCCCATATACTTTTCAGAATGAAAAATTTCAATTTTGCCCATCCACCTTTGTTCATTATTCCACCTTGAAAAGTTAAATTAGAATCAGCAATTTTTATCCCCAGCCATTATATGCCAAAAATCCCCCTTTAATCCAAATACATTCAAAACTGTTTTTTTTTAAAGCCCATTTCCCTTTTTTTTTGGCCCAGCCAAATTTTTCTTGAGCCCTTTCACTTAAAAATACAGCTTTTTAATCACCACATTAAAAAAGGGCCAAAAATACCTTTTAAATTATCGAAACTTAAAAGTATTGTTTTTTGGCATTTCCCAGTAATTTTTTGATAAGCCCCCCTCAGAAAAATTGAATCCACCCTTGGAGTTAAAAAGTTTTAAAAAACCAAAAATACCTTTTATTATCAAAATCATTACAGATATGTGTTTTTTTATTTCCATAAGTTTTTCTTTCATTTCCTTAAAGGGAATGGGGCAATTTTGTAGTCCCCCAACATTAATTAAAAAATTTTGTCAAAAATACCTTTTTTATTTCCAAAACTTCGATATTTTTTTCCCCAAACAAGCTTTTTCAATGGCACCTTCCTTTAAATGTAAAAGCAGAAATTTTTTGTAGTCACCACGGGGAAATTGAAAGTGCCAAAAAACCTTTTATTATCCGAAACTTTAAGATACGTTTTTTTTGCACTTTTTGGCCCATCCGATTTGTTGATAGACCCACCTTGCAGTTAAATTTAAAAACCCACTTTTGTGAGTTCCCACGGGTCAATTGATAAGTGCCAAAAAACCCCTTTTTTTATCCGAAACATTTCAGTAGTTTTTTTTTACTTTGGCGCACTCAGCTTTGTTCGTTGAGGCCCCTTGCACTTAAATTAAATGTAGAATTTTGTAGTCCCCACAGGTGAACTGAAAGGTGCCAAAAATAACTTTTATAATCCAAACATTTCAATACGGTTTTTTTCTTTTTGGGGCGCAGGCAGATTTTTGAAGATCTATTTTGCAGTTAAATTTGAATACAGAATTTTGTAGTCCCCAAAGGGAAAATTTGATAGGTGCCAAAAAAAACCTTTTTTATCCGAAAACATTTCAGATACGTGTTTTTTTTTTTGGCGCGGGCCAGCTTGTTGATAATCAATTTGCAGAAAATTTAAAAAATTTTTGATACCCCAGGGGGGGAAAAAAAAAAATTTTTTTTAAATTTAAAAGGGATTTGGGGGAGTTTTGTTTTTTCCCCCTTTTAATAAGAGACTTTCCAAAACTCTTCCATACCTTCTCAAATTTTTATTTTTTTCCTGAGTTTTTTTTTTTTTTTTTTCCAACGCATGCCACGGATCGTCAGTTGCAGGGCCGTCGGCTTTATGTGGGGGCAAAGGCCCGTGAAAAAAATAACAACAGCGCGCCAAACTGTCCCTTTATTGGGTTATGCAACCGCATCCCGCATCTTTCCTCCCCTCCTTCCCTCCGGCCCCCAAAATTTTGTCATCACACCCAATCCGTCCAACATGAAGCAGCCAAAAGTCAACTCATGTACCCCCACTGGGATAATCCATTTTTTTAAGACCCTTTGTACAAAAATGCGGTGGGGTCAGAAGGCAATTTAAAAAATCAAAGCCAAAAAGGAGATTTTTTTCCCGCTCTGACGCCCAGTTACTGATGCCATAAGAGGGGGAGAAGGAAGCCGTCAATCGGCAAAAATCCCAGGGGGTGGCAACGCCTTGCAGTCCCTCTTCTTGTAGCCCCAGCTCCGGTTGCAGAATTCAGGACGACGAAGTCACCGGTTGATGATATGACACATTGCTGATCCAAGGGTCTTTTTAGCAGAATTTCTTGCGAGCGGGTTTATCACTGGGCGGGGGAAGACGATGGGGTGTGTCAGTACGGTCCCCCTCAAAAAGGGAGAGGGGTCGCAGAAGTCCGCTGATAATTCCGCCAGCCCCGGTCAGGCAAAACCCCCCCTCCCGCTTACGCCGCCAAAAAAGGCCAGACCTCTCAAGCCTGGGCCTTCTTTGACAAGCCCCTGATTTACCCAATGTATATCCGCCTTGCCCAAACGCAAAGAAGAGGCAAAACCTTAGGTGGTTACCACCACCAAAATGTCATCACATGCAGCGAATGCATGATTGAAATGGAGGCAACACTTTGGCCCAAAAAGGCCACACCGAGCCCCGGACCTCCAACCACTGTCAAACCCCTGTCTCCCCTCCTCCCCCACCACCCAACGTTCCTCAGTGCCCTGTCTCTCAAGTCATGATCAGGGTCCCCCGCTTCACCTCCACCTCGCCCAGACCACCAGCCCCCATCCCCATCCCCCCCCTTTCCCCCTTTCCCCCAGTTTGAGACCCGACGCCCAAAAGTGGCCAAACAGCGCCCGCCTTTTCTGCAAGGTTGGGAGCCAAAAAAAACACTTTAACCAAACCATCCCAAAGCCAAAAACCTGAATGTCGGCATTGCCAGGCTTTGGCCTTGGAAATGTTGCCTTTCCGTCTATGTGGATCACAGATGAGTACCGCCCACGTCATGGCCTTTCCTGCCCCCAATACCAGATGCGAGCAGGCATTTTTTGCCAAAATGCCTTCCTGCCCTGGCCAGCCACGTGTCATCTAAAATTTCAAGCGCGTTGTCTGCAAATTTGTGCCGGAAAGTCCATCAGACCACCGACACATGGACTAGTAAGCACGGCAAGGCGCGCTATATCTCTGTGACAGCTCACTGTGAGCTGTGTGGATGCTCTGGGTTGACGGTGCTCCTCAGGCTCGGCGCACGCTCCTCAAAACCCCAGGGGATGGTGCAGGGTATCTTTCCCCCAAGGTCCCTCTGGTGGCATCACGTGCCCAGAGAAACCAGGCCGTGTTGAAATAAATCTGTCCTTGGAGAACCGTCACCACACACAGGTCAGGAAGCTGTGGACGGCTCACCGCAACGAGACGAGGCGCTGGCTAGGACAAGAACCTTGTGCCAGGCAAAGTGGAGTGCGATAAACGGGCCGAATCCTTCTGCCCACCCTTAAGATCGGAGGCTGAGCAACACCCTTGCCTGGCACATGTCATGAACCTTGTCGTCCAGAAATTCTAAAGAGCTACCCGGTCCTGGACTGCCTGCTGTAGAAAGCTTGAAGTCTAAGTTCGCTTTCCCGCCGTTCGCACCCTGCTTCGTCCCGACTGGCTGCATTGCAGCGTCAGCTCGGCCCTCCCCGCAACCGTCTCAATGTTGACGTGGCAATATTCACCCTCCACTAGCTCCACGATTGTGGCAGCAGCGCAATTCCATTATGCAGTACAAGTGCACATGGCCGAAAGCGGCGGTGCGGATCTCGGGTGTTGAGCCACCGAGAGTGGAGGCAGGATAAAGATGCTCTGCACCATCCTTGCCAGTTTTGGAAAAGAAGCCACCAAAATGGTCCATTGCGTACAATGCCCTTGTCAAGCATGACATTAGTGTGTGACTTAGTTTCTGGAACGATCGTTGGACACTCTGAAACAACAGGTCCCGCCGCACGGAGGAGGAGAACGGACACAGATCGGACACGGAGCCCCTATCTCTCCATCAATCCACAAGGCCCGACAGATTTCACAATTCCATCAGTCCTGTCATTAGGAAGTTAGTTCGTGTCCAGGCTAGTGCAAGGTGGCGCATCAGCTCTCAGGTGCACATCTCAGGCAAGTCAGGCAGTGTGAAGCTGTGCCAGAGGAAGCGAGGAGGAGGAGGAGTCCTAGACACCGACTTACCGACGCCAGCCTTGGAAAGAGGTTGGCGTGGAATTTGAGACGGAGGAGGAAGATGAGGAAGATCAGTTTGACTAGTGCCCCTCACCAGAGCATGGGAATCAAGGCTCCATCTCTCACATGAGTGCTTGATGGCTCCATTTCCTCCAACATTATCCTTTCAAATAGGGCCAAGAAAATGAACAACAGTTACTGGGTGGCCCACCCTCCATAGATCCCCGGTACAAAACAAAACTCTGCACTTTCCTTCCACACACCGCAAAAGAGAGTAAAATGCAGGAATGGAGACCCTTGCTATGATTGATCAACGGGAGATATTCTGGTGCGTCTGCTTCACTCCCCAAATGACACGAGAACAAAATCAGCGGACGTTCAACAGCATTAGAGTGCCAAGTACTCATAGCGGCAGCAGCAGAACACAGGCAAGGTGTGCATAAGCCTAATGGGTGACCCTGGCAATCTTTATTACCACCACACCACCGCATGCAAATGCAGGGCACACATCCACACACATAGACCATCATAAGATCAGGGAAGCACGACTATCTGCGTCTCAACACCGAGGTTTTTGGTTGTTTACCGGACCCAATAGACTTCTGGGTATCCAAAAATGGACTAAAGGCCCGAGCACGTTAGCCACGCCGTAGAAGGTGTTGCCTGTCCCCAGCAGCATCGTCCAAATCAGAGGACCATCAGCACAGCTGGATGAAGTCATTACAGACAAACTGCATCCGACATACCCACAGATAATTGTGGATCGTTTGACTTCATCAAAAGAATCAGCATGGATCTCTGAAGAATTGTTGGCCCCAATTGCCGAGGCACCGATTAGTTTGCCGGACAACATCACATTCTCTACAAACAGAAATGGTCCGTCAGAAAACCTATTTTTATAAAAGATAATTTCCTACTGCAATTTTTTTATTCTCTTTTCCCAACAGTTTAATTTTAGCAGGTCTTGCTGTGAGGAGACTGTAAATGACAGCAAGTATTCATTTACTCACTTTATCTTTAGAAATTTTTCGCATTGTACCAATGGTTTTGAGTCAAGTATCAGTGAGATACATCTATAATTAATGGTCCTTAGGAACAGAATGTGAGCATCTAAGTGGAATTTCACCATCACAATTTTTAATAAGTGGCATGAGAAGTCAATTTAATAAATTTTTTTGGGTCATTTTGCTGTGAGATACAGCAATAATCATGTCCTTTGGAACAGAAATGTGGCTTTAAGTGCATTTCTCCTCCACCAAATTTTACAGTGCTGAGAAGTCATTTATCTAATTTTTTGTGTCATGCTGCTATTGAAATGCAGCAAACTAACAGCTCCTAATCAAAATTTTTTTTGTTCTAACAGACTTTGATATTCACAATTGTCAAAAGTGGCTCAATGTACATGCTATGAAGTTTGGGGGCATTTTGCTGTGATATGCAGCTAACTACAGGTCCTATAATAAAAAAAATTTAGTTCTAACAGACAATTGGTTCATCACAATTGTCCAAATGGCTCAAGGTCAATGCTTTGGAGTTTTTGGGGCATTTTGCTGTGACATTCAGCTAAACTACAGGCCTATTAAAAAAAAAAGTTGTTTCTAACAGATATTTGTTCATCACAATTGCAAAGTGGATCAAGGGTGATGCTTTGAATTTTTTGGGCATTTTAGCTATGACCAGCAGCTATATCAACAGGTCCGCTATTATACAAAAAATGTTGTTACTAACAGACATTTTTCTTCACAATTGTCAAAAGTGGCTCATGGTTATGTTTTTGAATTTGTGGGGTCATTTAGCTGTGACATGCAGCTATACACAGGTCCATAAAAATAAAAAATTTGTTTCTAACATACATTTGTTCTTCACAATTGTCAAGAGTGGCTCAGGGTGATGTGCTTGTCAAAACAGGAATATGGTAGGACACTGTTATGGACACATATTGCAAAGTTTTTAATAATGACTTGATTTTGCAAGATCTTTTAACATAGCTATCAATCCCTTTATTGAGACAATCCCATTTTAATACAATTAAAAAGAGAAACAAAGACATGTTGGATTCATCCTATTTAAAAAAGTGTTTTCTAAGAATTAAACTACTAAAAAACTTGCATGTGCAAAAAAATACTGATAACAAAAATTCCTCTGACTTGAACAAGGGAGGTACAGTGAAAACTTGACCATATGTAGGTTAATTCAGAGACATGGAGTAATGGAGCACGACAGAGAACAAGAGTACAGAACAATATCCTCCAGCACGTTGAGTCAAAAGAAAAAAGGATTCCAAGAAAAAGGCAACCTGGGTGGAACAGTAGCGTTAACCACCATAATTTCCAAGTGAAGCTCAATTGGTCCGCACTCAAACTGAGGGTCAAGCGCTACCCAGTCTGACTGTGGTACTGAGGAAGCTGGAGTCTTACCTCACACTTCGCGGTCTCACTCTGCATCAGCATGACCTGTTTTCGTTGCTGTGTCAAAGGCAATTTTTTTTTTTTTTTTTTTTTTTTTTTTTTACCGTTTAATGATGACTGACTCCAGCCTGGGCTCTCACCGCACCCACCTGTAACTCCGGCCCTGGCTGCTGAACCTGCGTGTTAATAGATGACAGACTCTAGCCTGGTCTCTCACCGTCACCCACTGTAAATCTGGCAGCTGACCTCCGTGTTTTAACAGATGGCTGACGGCAGCACTGGCTCTCCAACCGTTAGGGCAATCAGGATAGCTTCAAATTTCTCTAAAAAATCAGAATTATGAAAGGTGATTTCTGTAGAGGTTAAGTAGTGTCAAAAAGGGTCCAGGGCTGGACTACAAATTGCACAATTTGAGGCTTAAAAATTCTGGGCTGGAGACACTTATGGGGATCGCATCATTGATCTCCAGGGATCTGTCCAAAGCAATGAAGAAGGATTTGGCGAAAAATGAAACCATAGAATGATTGCTGAATCAGTACTCAGAAGCCAGTAGGGCAAATGTCATCTCAACTAAGAGTGTATTTGTGGATGGATTAGTACATTTGATTATCAACTTAAAGGGTGTGCAGACGAATTAACACATCTACACGTGTAAAAATACCTTATAAAAAACTCAGGAGGGTGTGTATGTATATATGTTATCACACATGAAAAAAAAGCAAATGGTAATAATGGTAAAACTATAAATAAACTACCCATAAAAAAGTACTGTAAACAAATGTCAGTTACCAAAAAATATACTAAATGAGATCACTGTACAAAATAGCATAGTGGCACTTTGTGATCAGTGGGTCAAACAGGTTAGGGCCATGCTGTGGCCCCACGGACAGTATATGTCTAATGTCCCGTTCAACTAAAATGGTGGTCAAAGACTCCTTTTCCCGGCACGTTTTAATTTGGGGGTTCAACAGGGTTAGGGTCCCATGCTGGTGGCCCAGACAGGTAAATCTATGTCCCAGTGAAACTAAAATGGTGTTAAAAGACTCCTTTTTGGCGGACTTTTTAAATGTGGGGTCATGCAGGTTTGGGGCTTATCTGTGGCCCAGGACAGTATAGTCAATGTCCAGTCAAACTAAAATGGTGCTTTCAACGACTCCTTTTACCCCGGCACTTTTAATCTGGTGTTCCAGACGGGAATTAAAGGTCATAACTGCTGTACAGGAAAGATATAGTCCAATGTCCAGTTCAACTAAAATGGTGGTTTAGAAAGACTCCTTTTCCAGCACTTTATAATTTGGGGGTCAGACAGGTTAATGGTCACTACGACTGTCCAAGGACATGTTAAGTCCAATGTCCAGTTCAACTAAAATGAGGTTGAAATACTCCTTTTCCCAGCACTTTTAATCTGTGGTCAACAGGTTTTAATGGTCACTACTGCGGTACAGGACAGATTATAGTTAATGTCCAGTCAACTAAAATGGTTGTTGAAAGACTCCTTTTTCCGGCACATTTTAATCTGGGGTGTCAATGCAGGTTTGGGGCTCATGCTGCGTTCCAGGACAGGGATATTCAATGTCCAGTTCAAGTAAAATGATTGTTCAAATCATACTGCCTTCGGGCACTTTTAATTTGTGGGCTCAGGTTTAAGGGTCATGCTTGGTGCAAGACAGCTATAGTAAATGGTCTGTGACTTTTTTTCTGTGACTTTTATAACCTAAGTGTGTTGCCTAAGATGTCTATATTTACTATTTTGCCATAGGCAAACTTAAACTCTATCAGTTCTCTATCTATTAAACACTAAAACGTAACTTTTATTATATCTAACTCTTAACTCTATCACACTTTTTAAAAACCTGATCTCTATCCTCATCATTTAACCCTTTTTGCTTCTGAAAGGGGGAAAATAACTCCTTTCTATCATCAAGTCTGGTGGAACCTCACCTATTAACAGGAAAAGCCTTATATTCTATAGCAAAGTACTAGCTTCAGTAAGGGATCCCAAGCCAACTACTTGGGCAGTTCTTTCCCAAATCTCATAGACACAGAACAATAAGGCCCCCTTGTGACACCGTCTGCAGCAGGTGACACTTGTAGACAGAGGTGAGAGATCACAATTTAAAACGTCATGCCTGACCTCGCCTGGCGAGTGGATATAGCTCAGTTGAATATATGACTATGGACGCCTCTGAGTTCATATATGTGGTTTTTTTTTGTTTTTTTTTCCCCCCCCTTTCCCCATCTCCCTCGCGCCCCTTCCCCCCCTCCCCTCTCCTCCCCCTTTTGCCTCTACGTTTTTCCTCATTGTCCCTGGGTCCTGTCATGATGATAGATTTAAATCAGTGAGGCCACGATTTCTATTTACCAAATTAGGGATGCTTGTATATTTCTTTTGCAAGGGACTATTATGTATGTACTATGTATGTAGAGATTTATTGTTCCTGCTTGCGGCGTGGTCTAGTGCGAGGTGGATGCGCTGGATGTGGTGGCATTTGAGGATACTGGAGTTTCTTCCATGCTCCCCTTGTGAAATGGTGGATTGAATGGCTAGCTGTGAGCCGTAGGAAGAATCTTCAATGGGGAACTTGTGAGGTCAACTGTGGGAGGGAGGGCTAGCCATAGAGCCTACAGTATTATTAAAATGAGTATGAATATTACATGTGAAAGGAAGTAGTTTATGAATATAGTCTTTAGACAATACTATACAATGCAGTGGAACATGTATTTAATGGGGCCGCAGCTCTATTGGAATGAATATGCATTACATAATGGAGAAGAGCTTTATGGAAGATAAATATGACAGTGGTCTATTGTACAGTGGAGTTTATATTCCCCAAATTTAAAATGCATATTAGATATTGAAGAGAAGGGGGTTATGGAATTGAAAAAAGATGACAGTGTGCTGTGTAATGTAGATACCTAGTCTGCTTAGTTCATTCTAGGTGAGGCACGCAGTTGCAATAATATGAGAGAAGTGAGATGGAAGCCCAAACACAGTCAGGGCTGAGGTATTTGCTGGTGCAGTGCATTGGCACGGGCAGTACGTAAGATGGGGCGCAAGCCCGTTATGGAGGGCGAATTTGACTGAAGGTTGTTGGCTCATGAGAGCATGGTGGCAGCTTTTAGCAGGACATGTTATGAGTGTGCGCACGGGAAGGGGCAGTGGGCTTTATGTGGATTCTCTGATGGCTAATTGGTGAGCACCTGAATGGGGTGTTTAACCTAACATGATATAAAAGGAAGTGAGCTCAGACCAAATGTGATCGGACCCTAAGCCTTGATAAACCAGGTTAGCTGGCGAAACATGTCGGCGAGGTCAGGCATGACGTTTTAAATTGTGATCTCTCACCTCTGTCTACAAGTGTCACCTGATGCAGATGGTGTCACAACGGGGCCTTATTGTTCGGGGTCTATGAGATTAGGGACGACTGCCCAAGTAGTTGGCTTGGGATCCCTTACTGAAGCTAGTACTTTGCTATAGATATAAGGCCTCTCCTGTTAATAGGTGGGGTTCCCCAACTTGATGATAGAAAGGGAGTTATTCCCTCTTTCAGAAGCAAAAAGGTTAAATGATGGAGATAGAGATCAGGTTTTAAAAAGTGTGTATAGAGGTTAAGAGTTAGATATAATAAAAGTTACGTTTTAGTGTTTAATAGATAGAGAACTGATAGAGTTTAAGTTTGCCTATGGGGAAAAATAGTAAATATAGTGATCAAAATCACTCTTTGTTCTCTTCGAGATTCCAATTTTTTGGAGATTATTGCCTAAGATGTAGCACGTATCCATTTGACTGTTGTGGATGTTAATTCCAGCTTCTCCAGCCCTGTTTAGGTGTAAGAATGAAGGTCTTGTTGCTCTCCCATAGACTTTAATGGTCATCGGCGATAATCTATTATCGACTTTCGGATATCTTATTGATAATTGCCGATATCGACTATCGACCCGATGACTATAGTCAACGTAATCGCTCATCACTACTCTTGAGGCCACAAGTAATTCAGTTCAGGACCACAGAAACTCTCAGCAAAGTCTTTAGGTAGAAGTCAAGCAGGTTGGTTTCTTTTTCAAATAATGTTAAAATCAAATAATTGTCAAGCTCTGGAATACAGTGAAGTTTAAACCTAATTATGGAAAGACATACAAATATGCGGAGGTGTTATTATAGTAATAGAGAATGTGTTTTTTTTCCTTATAGCCATATAAATCACTTCATAAATGTTTTTTGGAGACGAGTGGGGGGTGCAAATAACAATATGTCTCAGTAGATATAACATAAAATTGAACTGGCTGAATTGTTGATTTGTGTTGTATTAAGACATAACGCCATGTTCACACATTCAGAATTCAGTCAACATTTAGGCATAAATCTGATGGAATCTGATGCTATTCCACTTGTTGTCATTTGTGTAAATAGTGTATGGTATATTCCATTCACACAAGAAAATCTTAGCGGATTAATGGAAGTGCTGTGGATATAAAAATCCATGGCTTGTTCATTATTGCTGCAAATTCTACACAGAAAGGCTACAGATTAGCTCCACTGAAATACAATAGGGCTAATCTCCATGTGGATCAGCTGGGCAATGAGTAACAGAAAATTGACTTTCAGCCTCAGATTTCTGCCATAAATTTTTTTAAATAATACACAATATATTTACATAGTATAACAGTAGATGAGGTTAAAAAAAGAGATTGGTCCATCGAGCCCCCTACAGTGTTAATTCAGAGGAAGGCACAAACCCCAATGAGGCAGATGCCAATTGCCCCATACAAGAGAAAAAATTCCTACCTCTAAATATAAAAATTGGAATAAATCCCTGGATCAACATCCTTTCTCCAGAATCCAGTCCTCCTAATCTGTAATATTATATTTTTGAAGAAAGCATCTAAACCTTTTGTGAATGTGGTCAATAAATCCACCATCACAACCCCTTGTGGCAGTGAGATTCTTACCTGTGATGATGGTGAAACTTTCTTTCCTCATAGAGAAGATTCCCCTTATCATTGTAAAAAGTTCATGCACAAGATCTGTATACTGACCTATTACATACTTGCATATGGTGATTAAATTGCCCTTGCAACAAGTACATCATTAAGAGTACATCTGTGCTCCAATAATGCATCAAGACAGTTAGTTTCTCCTGCATCAGGTTGCTTTAGAGTGCCTTGTGTAATGATCTCATGATCAAAATAAATAAGAATGAAGGGATTGTCTCATTTCGACAACACCTTCTACTTGTTGAAGGGTCCATTGAGAACAGGCTGATCACAAAGTATCTCAGTGCTGGAATTTTCATGTATGAGCTATAATCTGCTAGGAAATCGTGCAGTTAAAGTTCATGTTACTTTTAGTGCCCTTATGAATTAAGGTGTTGTCTTGGTAATGCAGAACAAGTCATCCAAAGCATTTCTTAACTGCCCATCGGTCTGGCCAGGAGATGAGAATCCTGAATAGGAGATATCAAACGTTCCTAAAATGATGTATGAAATTGGCTTTCCTGAACTAAACAACTCCTTTACCAATATACTGTATGTAAATGTTGAAATTGTTTTCAAAGGCTAAAATCTTGATTGTAACCAAATGCAACAACATGCCCCATACTTTTATGAAATTGTGTATTTATATTTAGGCCACCCTTGTAAGAAGATGAACTCATATTTGTATGTCATTTGCACTTCTATTTCTGTGTGTTCCTTCAAGAGAACCTGTCAGCTACTTTATTCTTCCCTAACGACAAGCAGCATGAAATAGCTGCAGGTTACCCGGTCCCAACCATGTGGGTTTTACCCCAAAACACTACTGCATTCCCACGTATAACGTCCAGTGAAATTCGGCCGAGTACGGGGAGAAGCACTGGACCTGGGAGAGATGAGTCTGATGTCCTCATGCTACCCGTCTCCTCAGCTTAACCGACAGTTCTCTCCCTATAGGCAAACATGTGGAAGAGCCCTCAGATAAGCTGAGGGGGCGGGGGGAAGATGCACATTGATGAGACCTTAACCACTATTCCTGGATGCTGGGCCATCCAACGTACAGGAAAGGTTCGTGACGCCATATCGCGCAATCAGCTTCCTTCCAGAGCTGATAGACAGTTGCAAAAAGAGGGTGTGTCTTTTGTGCAAGAAGGGTGTGTCATGTCAAATTCTGGGCATGGTTTATGCAAATCCCTGGGACAGATCTCATAGTGCGCTTCAACTAAGATCTCCCTGATGGCTACTTTCAAAAGTTGGCAAGTTTGGTTATATCTTGTGAAAGTCATCCTAGTAACATAGATGCCTGTGATACAGTTGATGTGGTATTTTGAAGGTATCCATACATAGCTAGATGGGCAAGGACCCTTGAGAAGACTCAACTGTGGTAGCACAGAGCTGCATACAGAGTTAGTACTACAAGGGTGGGTACCAAGAGCAAGGCAATATAGAGGGGACCACTCCTGTAAAGTTGTTAAGTAATTTATTGGGTTTGAGTTTGCAAAGATTGTGCCTCAAATGTTTTAAAGTGATCTCGGCTATCGGACTTATGCTTAAACATAAAAACTACAAATATGTATAACTTTTGATTGTTTTGGTATAGTAGCATAACCCCTAGAAGTATAGAGCCCTATTTAGTGTAACCCCCCAAAGAGGAGCAATGTGTACAGTGGATGCTATAGAAAGAGGCATTCACTTTCTTTCCCAGAGATGCATTGGGCTTCACTACCCAGAAGCCCTGGTTTGGTGACATCACAGGAAGAGGGGGGAGAGAGGAGGAAGGGGGACAGGAGCTGGGAAGAGGCAGAAGTGAGAAGACTACAGAGGAGAAAGAGCCTGAGAGAGAGACTGAGATTTCCCCAGTGTGTCCTGAGAAGAGACTGGCTAGTCTGTGGGCCACCTGTCAGCTGCAGAGCCCCAGCTTCCCATCCAGGAGAATCCTGCCTCCCCTGCCAGGGCACCCAGCACCTGAATGTGACAGCAGCAGGATGGAGTCCATTGCAGTGCAGACATGAAGAGTGAGTAGACGCTGGGAGGACTTTGCTGATCAGGAGTTGTACACTTGTTAGTGGGCTGTTCTGTGGTTGCTAAGGCTGAGATCTCAAAGTGCACCAACGTTACCAAAAGAGCTCCAATGACCGCGGCAACTGGGCCCCAACGTTTTAACTGACGCTGCATTGCGGCAGCCATTTTGATTGCACTCTCACTGTGATTGATCAGTTAGGAGAGGGTAACTGACTGTATATTACTGTGGGATTACCTACGTAGGCCACCACGTAAAAAAAAGACAGAACTGTAACTCTACCAGTAGGGGGAGTATTTTGTACTTACTGTAGTTATTGATGTTTTTAT
The DNA here is from genome assembly GCA_025379985.1 of Phyllomedusa bahiana. Taxonomy (NCBI): domain Eukaryota; kingdom Metazoa; phylum Chordata; class Amphibia; order Anura; family Hylidae; genus Phyllomedusa; species Phyllomedusa bahiana. The sequence goes on from JAODAL010011803.1 coordinate 30,785, forward strand.
ATGTTATGTGTTTCACTCTATTTTCATGTTTGCAATTCTCCAAGCCACATATCACCTATTAATCCGTTGAAATAAATCTACTAAGAGTTTTATCCACAACTCTGGGAGTGTGTACTGAGCGTAGACAGGGGTTTCCCGAGTCGACCCCTGGCAGAAGAGGAACCACCTTTCCTGCATAAATGGAGAGCTGATACGAAGATTCGGGTGGAGGCACTGTGTCATAGAGAGGTGAGAGCGACAACACACCCTGCCCAAGGAGGTTGGCACAAAGGGGTGTTACAGTGGAGGCACTGCTGAGATTCTACCAAGACATAAGAGAGTAAAGCAGGAAAAGCTGTCATGGAGTCTCTAACAGAAGGAGAAGTGTCTGATTGGTGTGAAAAGATGAGCATTATAGAGGAACATAGCTTTGCTGTTTATGGTGAACTTATCAACACCTCAGATGAACAGATATTGCAGATAGTGAAACGGCTTCATGAAATTGTTCAGCCTAAAGTGGTTGATCGTCGGAGTGATCAAGTAAGGCAGTTGACGGCAGCCCTAATTGTCACTGAAAGGGTTTTAGAGAGGGAGTACTTTCCATCTGTTATAGCTGTGCCATCAGAACATGGCCGACAATGGAAGATCATCTGGCCTGTGAGGCCTGCAGCAGAGACTCTGCATCAGGAGGCAAACTTGCAACAGAGAAGGCTAAGTAGATGTTTACCACCTACCCCGTCTGGTTCTAAGTCAAAAGAAACTTCTGCTACTGTTGATGTGCTTATTGCAGCCATGGAACGGTTAGTCAGCCAATTCACAAAGTTACAGCCTGAGGGAGGCTATCGTCGTCTGAGAACATTCTCAGGTGCCACCCCTACCCCAGCGGGAGAAGACGGGTATGAAACATGGAGAGATGTTGCCCTGCAGTATCTGGAAGAGTGGCAGTGCACGGATGCTGTGAAGAAGCAGAGAATAGTAGAGAGTTTGAAGGGCCCAGCTATGGAAGTGGTGCAAGCTGCTTGGCGGAGCAAGCCACTAGCAACTCATCAAGACTATATGGATGCTCTAGAAGATGCTTTTGGGTCCCCAGAAGATGCCACTGACCTTCTTTATAGACTCCGCACTACCTACCAAGAGCCAGGTGAGAAGATGTCCGACTATCTCTACCGACTAGACAAGCTGGTTCACAGAATAATGTCCAAAGGGGGGCTTAACCCCAGTAATATTGACCAATGCCATATAGACCAAGTACTGTGAGGAGCTTTAAATCAAGATCCCATTGCTCAATGGCTGAGGTGTGTATGATATAGAGAAGATTCCTGTTCTTTCCATCAGTTATTAAAGGAAGTGCGACAAGAGGAAGCCACTCTCGCAGCTAGAGAGCAGTCCTTCAAGAGAGTGACTACTGTGGCTTTGAAGTCTGAGGCAAGTCGGCGAGAAGAGGAGCTTCTGAAGGTTATTGAGAAGCAGGGGGAACAAATTGCTCAACTTTTGACGGCTCAGGCTAAAGAAGTGGAAAAACTGAAACAGGTTGCTGAAGCTGAAACAGCAAAACAACATATTCCAGAGAAGGCAATTGTTAGTCAGCCTAAAGATGGATATATAAAGAGAGAGGGGTGTTTTGTCTGTGGGAACACCAACCACATAGCTAGATGGTGCCCAAAGAAGTGGAGTTCACAAAAGTCCTTATCTCCTTCCCAATGCAAGGATAGGCTGTTGGGAACTGGGAAGGGGGGGCAGTAGAGTCTCTTACTGCCCCCCTTGCAACATCAAAGGTATACTCTACTACTCCATCAATCCCTGCGTCGTCGAGACAACTCCCTGAAGGTTTAGTGGGACCCTCTCCACATGTACAAGCCTATATCAATGATCACCCCTGTACTGTGTTATTGGACAGCGGGTCTCAAGTGTCAATCATTTTTGAGAAATGGTACAAAAAGTACTTGTCAGATGTGCCCCTACAGCCCCTATCTGGACTTGTAGTTTGGGGATTAAGTGACAATAGCTACCCCTATAGAGGATATGTGTCTATCACATTACGGTTCCCTAAGACTGTTGTTGGAGTGGATAAAGAGATACCCATCATAGCACTAGTCTGCCCAGAGACTGATGCAGACCGGACAGCAGTACCTGTTATAGTGGGAACAAATGCCAACATCTTCCGAACACTAGCTCAATGGTGTCGAGAAATTGGAGGTGCTGATTATCTTCAAACACTCAACATTCACCCAGTCTGTTTGGAAGCTTATGTAAAGAAAGAGACAGAAAGGAGAGAGTTACATTCTGAATGTTTCCATCCCTGTTTTGAAGGTAGCGACCTGAGAGGTGATGACAAAGAGTTGCTAATAAAAAGTATGATGAAGCATGCTGCCGTCTTTTCATTAGGTGACTGGGATCTTGGTCTGGCACAGGGAGTTGAGCACCACATCCGATTGACTAATGAAGAGCCTTTTCGAGAGAGGTCCCGAAGGCTAGCTCCAGCAGATGTTGAGGATGTCAGGCAGCACCTAAGAGGTTTGCTGGACAGTGGAGTCATCATCGAGTCCCACAGCCCATATGCTTCTCCCATAGTGGTTGCCCGTAAGAAAAATGGTGATATTAGAATGTGTGTGGATTATCGTACTTTGAACAAGCGCACAGTCACCGACCAATATACTGTGCCCAGGATTGATGAAGCTTTAGATTGTCTACAGGGAAGCCAATGGTTTTCTGTGCTAGATCTTCGGAGTGGATATTATCAAATACCTATGGCCAAAGAGGATCAAGAAAAGACTGCTTTCATCTGTCCTCTTGGGTTCTTTCAGTTCGCAAGGATGCCCCAGGGAGTGACCGGCGCCCCTGCAACTTTCCAAAGATGTATGGAGAGGGTGATGGGAGATATCAATTTCAGGGAAGTTCTGGTATACTGGATGACCTGATCGTGTTTGGACGAACTCTAGAAGAACATAACCAAAGATTGTTCAAAGTACTGGATCGTCTGGAGAAGGCTGGGCTGAAGTTGTCCCTTGACAAGTGCTGTTTCTGTCAGAAGACTGTGAAATATGTGGGACACATTGTAAGTCGAGAAGGGATTTCTACGGACTCAGCCAAAGTGGAAGCCGTGGTCAAATGGCCAAAGCCCACCAAGTTGGGGGAGCTCAGGTCTTTTCTAGGATTCTGTGGGTACTACAGAAGGTTTGTACCGCAGTATTCAAAGATCACAAAGCCACTGACTTCTCTCACTCAAGGGTATCCCCCTCCAAGAGGAACAAGTTACTCCAAGAAGTCGGAGAAGAAGGCCTACTTCAGGATTAATGAACCATTTGGAGAGAGATGGACAACAGAATGTGATAAGGCATTTGAGAAGTTGAAATCCTGTCTGACACAGACTCCAGTGTTGGCCTATGCGACCCCAGCAAGCCATATGTCCTGCATGTAGATTGCTTCACTTGAGGGGCTTGGAGCAGTTTTGTATCAGGGCAGGCGGGCCTCCTGCGACCGATCTACTATATCAGCCGAGGATTGACTGCCAGTGAGCGCAACTACCCAGCCACAAGCTTGAATTCTTAGCATTGAAGTGGGCAGTTGTGGACAAACTGCATGACTACCTCTATGGAGTGCGTTTTGAAGTTCACACTGACAACAATCCACTAACCTATGTGAAGACCACAGCCAAGCTTGATGCTACAGGACACCGGTGGCTTGCAGCCTTAGCCATTTATGATTTCAGCTTGAAGTATCGACCAGGCACCAGTAACATTGATGCTGACGCTCTGTCTCGCCTGCCAAGGAAGGTGTTGGATGAGGATGAGACATGGGTGGAAGTCCCTGCTCCTGACGTGAAAGCTATGTGTCACAGACAACAAGCGAGGACTGTTCCTGTACAAGGTTGTGCCAAATTCCTAGGGGTCTCGGAGAACGCTCTTCCACCTTTGTTTTGCCACTTAACGAGGATCACCACTAATTCCCTGCCTCAACTGACTCAAGACCAGATCCAAAGGGCCCAACAGGAAGATCCTTCAGTGGGAGTGGTTCGATGGTCTGTGAAAAGGGGTCGGAGGCCTGAAAGGAACGCTCTGAAAACAGAAGAGTCTGTATTGCTGACCCGCCAATTAGAGTCCCTAGTCCTGAGAAGTGGACTACTGTACCGAGAAACCACACGTCAAAATGGAGAGATTCGAAGACAGCTGGTGCTACCCACCCAATTTCGGAAGATGGTCATGAGGTCACTGCATGATGAACATGGGCATCTGGGTGTTGAGACGACCACTGGACTTATTATAGACCGGTTTTACTGGCCAAGAATGGAAGCTGACATTGAGGAGTACTGCAAGTCATGTACGCGGTGCATTCTGAGGAAGACTCTACCCACGCGATCCGCCCCACTTGTCAACATCACCAGTGATGGTCCACTAGAGTTAGTGTGTATCGATTTCCTTGCCATTGAACCTGATGAGGGCAATGTCAGCAATGTATTAGTGGTCACTGACCATTTCACCCGCTATGCCCAAGCCTACAGCACCAGAGACCAGAGGGCAATCACTGTGGCGAAAACTTTGGGAAAAGTTCTTTGTGCATTATGGCTGCCAGCCCGCATCCATACTGACCAAGGGAGAGACTTTGAGAGTCGGCTGATTAAGGAACTGTGTGAAATCTGCGGGATCAAGAAATCCAGAACCACACCTTTCCACCCTCAAGGGGATCCTCAGCCAGAGAGATTCAATCGCACCCTTCTCAACATGTTGGGCACTTTGAACCCCAATCAGAAAGGACGCTGGAGTCGACATATCAGTCAGTTAGTCCACGCCTACAATTGCACCAAGAACGAGTCAACTGGTTACTTCCCGTTACTTCCTAATGTTCGGTAGGGAAGCCAGGCTACCAGTAGATATTAGTTTTGGGGTATCACCTGACCATTCATCTCAAAAGACCTACTTAGAGTATGTGTCACAGTTGAAGAGAGAATTAAAGGAGGCCTATAGATTGGCTGAACAGGCTTCTGGTCGAGCAGGAAGGCGAAACAAGACCCGTTACGACCGTAGAGTTCGTGAGCAAGTTCTGCAGCCTGGGGATAGGGTTCTCATTCAGCAACTAGGTCTTCATGGAAAACACAAGCTTGCTGATCGTTGGCATCCAGAAACCTATGTAGTAGTAAACAACTGCCTGGTGTTCCCGTCTACAGGGTGAAGCCTGAAAATGGAGGTGGGATTGTCAAGACCTATCATCGCCAACATCTGTTACCTGTAGGAAAGAATATCCATTTTCAACAATTGCAAGACAACAGAGTCCCGTCCACTACCAGGCGACCTCCCAGGAGGAGCCATCGCCATCAACAAAGTGCCAGCCCTGTGATTAATTCTGCAAGCAGTGATAGTGAATCCAGTGACGAATGGGGGCCAGACTACCGATGGGTCTGCAACCCCTGTCCTACTGTTGAAGATCATAAAGATCAGTCCATAGAGGTGGATGACCAAGAAGAGTCTAGTCCAGAAGTCAGTCAGCAATGTCCCCAGTTGGGGGAGAACTTAGATGTGATGGAGTCACCGGGTGAGGAAGTAACCACTATGGAACCTGAGCCTGACAGTCAAGAGTCAGGAGTCGAGGAGGGAGCCCCTGTAGTACACACTCGTCCCCAGCGGACACAAGACCCCCCATGATGCTGACCTACGATAAGATCGGGCAGAATACTGAGATCCCCAGAGTCGTACGCCCTAAGTTTAGTGACGTGTGGCCCTATTTTCCCTCGCTTCCTGTAAGGCATGCTGATTTATGTGTGTCTGATTGTGGTGTAAGTCAGGATACTTTAACACATGATTGTATTCCAGGTGGTGAGTCTTCATTTCATGCTTGGACACTTTCAGAGACTCACCAGGGGGAGAGTGTAACCCCCCAAAGAGGAGCAATGTGTACAGTGGATGCTATAGAAAGAGGCATTCACTCTTCTTTCCCAGAGATGCATTGGGCTTCACTACCCAGCAGCCCTGGTTTGGTGACATCACAGGAAGAGGGGGGAGAGAGGAGGAAGGGGGACAGGAGCTGGGAAGAGGCAGAAGTGAGAAGACTACAGAGGAGAGAGAGCTCTGAGAGAGAGACTGAGATTTCCCCAGTGTGTCCTGAGAAGAGACTGGCTAGTCTGTGGGCCACCTGTCAGCTGCAGAGCCCCAGCTTCCCACCCAGGAGAATCCTGCCTCCCCTGCCAGGGCACCCAGCACCTGAATGTGACAGCAGCAGGATGGAGTCCATTGCAGTGCAGACATGAAGAGTGAGTAGACGCTGGGAGGACTTTGCTGATCAGGAGTTGTACACTTGTAGTGTGGACTGTTCTGTGGTTGCTAAGGCTGAGATCTCAAAGTGCACCAACGTTACCAAAAGAGCTCCAACGACCGCGGCAACTGGGCCCCAACGGTTTAACTGACGCTGCATTGCGGCAGCCATTTTGATTGCACTCTCACTGTGATTGATCAGTTAGGAGAGGGTAACTGACTGTATATTACTGTGGGATTACCTACGTAGGCCACCACGTAAAAAAAAGACAGAACTGTAACTCTACCAGTAGGTAGTATTTTGTACTTACTGTAGTTATTGATGTTTTGATATGTTATGTGTTTCACTCTATTTTCATGTTTGCAATTCTCCAAGCCACATATCACCTATTAATCCGTTGAAATAAATCTACTAAGAGTTTTATCCCCAACTCTGGGAGTGTGTACTGAGCTTAGACAGGGGTTTCCCGAGTCGACCCCTGGCAGAAGAGTAACCACCTTTCCTGCATAACTGGAGAGCTGATACGAAGATTCGGGTGGAGGCACTGTGTCATAGAGAGGTGAGAGCGACAACACACCCTGCCCAAGGAGGTTGGCACAAAGGGATGTTACACTTCGATACATTAAAGAAGAGTTGTGGAAGTACATTTGTAATTTTAAATATAACTAACATTCAGATCTACGAGTACTTAAAGGGCTGTTCCCACCATGAAGTTTGATGGCATATTACTAGCATATGCCATCAAAGTTTAATAGGTGGAAGTCCCACCACTGAGACCAGCACCTATCTTCGGAACAGGCCCCTGAAAGTGATGGCTCAGAATGGAGAGCTGGTTGCATTCACGTACGACTCTTCATTCTGTTCGGTGGGAATTCTGAGTACAGGTGAGTGCCCTTTAAAGTTATCAAAGACAATCCCTCATCTTAACACTAAAATGTGTTAAGCTTGTGGTAGGAAAACATATAACTCCATGTTACTAACTCTTCTGTTCAGTCTGACAAATGTCACTAGTTCCCCAGGATATCTGTTGCTAGACAGAAGCCAGTGCATACAATATGGTAATTAAAGATTCCCTAATGAATAATGGCAATGGGTAGCTGTTTCTCAACAGAAACCCTTTAATACAGACATAGTAGTAACACAAGTATAACACAATATAACCGCCTGTAATAGTACTTACTTGTTATTTTCTCTTCACTGTTACTTATTTAAGAAATTCCTGTAGAAAATAAAGAAAAATAATCAGAATAGGATTTCTAAAGACATTACAGTCTAATACAACACCAAACATGCATTATGAAGCCACGGAAGGTAATTCATGCTGTTTCCATTAAACAGGACCTGTGACTGTCTGTTTTAATATATGCTTGTGTTCCCTGTGAAATAACAATTCTGGAGCATCTTCTCTTGTAACTGGGTTGTCCAGTAGCTCTGTTATTCCTTCAAGAAATTTAATAATGAATCAGTCATATGGGTGTTACCGTTCAAGTTTATAAAGGGGTGTGTCTCTGCACACTCTGACTGCAAGCACTATTTGAACAATATCCAACTGTGTAGGGACAAACCCATAATTGGTAACATCCATTTGACCGATTCAGTCTAAAATTTCTAGACGTAATAACAAAGGAATAACACAACACAGGGAAGATGCTCCCGAATTGTTAATTCCGTTTCGTTAAAACAGACATGTCAGGAGATGTCACAGATCCTCTTTAAATCAAATGTTGAATATGATAAGAGAGATTAAGGACACTGTATGCCATGCCATGAAAATGATAAAAACTCCATGCATATCATCAAATTAGTTACCTTTCCTCATCTTCTGTATGTTTCCAAGTTGTTTCTATTGACCCTTAAGAACAGAGGCTTTGTATTTTGGTTGGTGTCCTCTGCTGTTCTGCAAATCTATTGTTATTGATGCTGGAACATCAGTAACTCGGTAATGCATGCCATCCACTCGTTTGTTTGTAAAACTAAAAACTTGATTCACGCAGTTGTTAATATTCTTTCCACTGTACTTATGAATGGTTAATGTGTGGTGCTTCATTATTGTATTGTTGTATTTTAATGACCTTTCTCACTGATTTAGCAGGAGTCATGTTATGTGACAATTAGGGAACATTCACACGACGTATCATTTACGCCACATACTGGCGTGCCATCAACGCGTTTGTTGTGCTGTTGAAATTACATGCCTGCAAATACGTGCAATGACCTGAGGCATATTTCTGCCTCCTAAACTTTACTCTTTTATGGCGAGTATACCCCAAAAAAAATATGCATGCGCAAAAATATGACAGTAAAATACACGTCATGTGACTGACGATGTGTATTTTACATTGGTAATCTGAGAAGTGTATTGTACATTGTTTTGGGCATATTTCGGCATGTATTTGATGCAAAATACGTGCCTAAATACACCAAGTGAACATAGTCTTAAGCTCCACCCAGGGTATTAACATATTTAAGCCTTAGCTGCAAACAGTGGCTCTAATTAAATAAAGGTAGGGTCAGAGGTTGCACAAGCCAGATCCATTCGGTATGCACTTGAGAATCACGCAAATGTACTCTTCCACGCCAATAATAATGAGTAACTAGCACCACCTTGCTGGACCAGTCTCTAACCATGGAGGAAGCCTTCGATCTTGGCTGTGTAACCCTCTGATTTCTACAGTCCAAGACTGCGGCATGATCAAAGAGGACTGCTCTGTCCGATTTGATCACAGAATTTCTCAGTGACCCGATGAAAGTACTTAGTAAAGTTATTAGTAGTAACCTTCTAAAGTCAGCTATGATAACTTAGAATGGACCTGGGCTATCATTGCAGCAGTTAGGACATACTGTAGTTTGCTTTTTCCTGACAACAGCCTGTGTCATAGTGATACAAGGTATAATGTAATAGCCTATAGGAGTATGGTATTGCATCATAGATGTAAAATAAAGTTATTAGATAGTTTTTCTCTTAATGGGCTCTTTTAAAAAAGGTAGAAATTAATAAGTTAATAAGATAAAAATAATTTGGAAAAAAATAAAATAAGTTAAAAATAAAACTACATATTTGATAGGAAAAAATCATTGTCTTGTGCATACATTGTATAAAAAAGTACACATATAAGATGTCCAAATGACTGTAATAACCTGAAACATTAATTTAACAGATTTAGTGTAAAACATTGAATTGTATAAAAAGTCTGAATTTTGTTTATTTTTATGACGCAAAAAGATTAAAAATAAATGACGCAATAACTTATGTACCCTCAGACTGCACCAAAAAAGGTACAACTTCTCCTACAAGACCTCATACAGTTGCATCACTAAAAAAAGATACATCAAGTCTGACGAAAAGAGCTGGTACTCTCGAAATCCTATCATGAAATATACTTAGTTATCCTCTAAAAGGTATCGACATTTTTTTGCTCCTATAATGCTTTCCATAGCTAACACGGTACAACGTTGTACTACTAAAAAAAAAAAATAGAAAAAATTTATAAATGCTGAGATGCAGAGAGCTAAAAACAGAAAATTTTAGCTGGTTATAAAGGTCCTTCAGGGCTTTATGGGTCATTTAGGGGTTATATAACTGCCATATAGAAAGGAAATTGAGAGGATAAACCATTAACTTGTTTTGCTTTAGAATGAAATTGGAGAGATTTCCCAAATGTTATTTTGGTATTTTATTTATCTTGTAGTTGAAACTTTTGTACTAAAAAAAAAAAAAAAAACACAATACATCAACATTAAGTTTCATCAAAATAAAAAATAATTGTTCATGTGATAATGGTGGCCGTTTCTTCCTTTCTGAACGGTGTCTTCCACTTGGTAAATCACTTCAGCTGTTAAGTAAGCCTGTAATTCTCCATGGTAACGGCCATTCCTTTACTGATAGCAGTGCTCTGGAAAATGCTTCCCGATTGCCAGCTCGAGCATACAGAAATAAACCTCCAGGTCTGTTAGCACAGCTGAAAAAAAGGCTTTTAGGAAGACTGCACAATCAACACAGTAAACAAGGGCTTACAATAGGAGAACCAGATTATGATAGATCTTCTAACTCATAAATCACCACTTTATCAGTAGTGAAAATGTTCCCCAAAAATCTAAGCTTCACTGTGCAGGCAATACTCCTATTACATACAGATATAAAACGCTGCAGATACAAATTTACTTAAATCAAGAACGAACGTAAGCAGTGGGGAAGATTTATTAATGTTGTCGTGGCAGGTGTCAGTTTATGGTAAAATAGGCATGAATAGTACTAAGTGCTTCAGACAGAGCATGTGGTGTACACAATTTTACTAGGCATATTAGGCACATATCTTTCAAGGATATGCTGTCATTTCAGAATCCATTGATCTCTGGGACCTATGCAGATACTGAAAACAAAGGCTTAGCCAGTTTCTTCACATAGTGAAGTACCCATCTACCAACCTCGCCTGACCCGACTCTGTGCATTATTTATCAAGTGATGTTGGTGATACAATATTATGACATATACACACATACAGTTGTGTTCAAAATATTAGCAGTGTGTTCAAAAACATGAGCTTAGCACAACATCTTTTATAATTACAGTAGTTTTTATTACCATGCATTGGGAACATTGCACACTGTTTTCTAATTCGAAACATGATGAGAAATGTATATAATTAACAACTTTACAGAAAATTATAAAAAATGAACATTGGGCTGTTCCCTAAAAAAAAAGTGTCTGCATTTATCTTTACAAACTCAAGATATGTACTTTTTTTAGGATTTATCATTCCTGTGAATCAGTGACCTAATATTCAGTTGTATAAGCCCAGTTTTTTTAGAGCTGCTTCACATCGATGTTGCATAGAGTCAACCAACTTCTGTTACCTGTCAACTGTTATTCCAGCCCAGGATTCTTTGACTACATCCCACAATGTATTTGAATTTGTTGGCTCTGCCTTAGACACGGCATTCTTGAAGTCACCCCACAAGTGTTCTATAAGATTAAGGTCTTGAAATGGGCTGGCCACTCCATAACCTCAATTTTGTTGGACTGGAAACAAGATTTTGCTCATTTACTTGTGTTTAAAGGGAACCTGTCACATACAGTCATGGCCAAAAGTTTTGAGAATGATACAAATGTTAATTTTTACAAAGTCTACTGCATCAGGTTTTATAATGGCAATTTGCATATACTCCAGAATGTTATAAAGAGTGATCAGCTTAACAGCAATTAATTGCAAAGTCAATAGTTGCCTAGAAAATAACGTTTTCCCCCAATGCACATTTCAACTTCATTGCAGGCCTGCCTTAAAAGGACCAGCTAACATCGTTTCAGTGATTGCTCCATTAACACAGGTGTAGGTGTTGATGAGGACAGGGCTGGAGATCAATCTGTCATGATTAAGTAAGAATCACACCACTGGACATTTTAAAAGGAGGCTGGTGCTTGGCATCATTGTTTCTCTTCTGTTAACCATGGTTATCTCTAAAGAAACACATGCAGTCATCATTGCACTGCACAAAACTGGCCTAAGATGGAAGAGTATCGCAGCTAGAAAGATTGCTCCTCAGTCAACAATCTATCGCATCATCAAGGAATTCAAGGAGAAAGGTTCCATTGTTGCCAAAAAGGCTCCAGGGCGCCCAAGAAAGACCAGCAAGCGCCAGGACCGTCTCTTAAAAGTGTTTTCAGCTTCGGAATCGGGCTACCAGCAGTGCAGAGCTTGCTCAGCAATGGCAGCAGGCAGGTGTGAGTGCATCTGCACGCACTGTGAGGCGAGACTCATGGAGCAAGGCCTGGTGTCAAGGAGGGCAGCAAAGAAGCCACTTCTCTCCAGAAAAAACATCAGGGACAGACTGATATTCTGCCAAAGGTACAAGGAGTGGACTGCTGAGGACTGGGGTAAAGTCATTTTCTCTGATGAATCCCCTTTCCGAATGTTTGGAACATCTGGAATACAGCTTGTTCGGAGAAGGCAAGGTGAGCGATACCACCAGTCTTGTCTCATGCCAACTGGAAAGCATCCAGAAACCATTCATGTGTGGGGTTGCTTCTCAGCCAAGGGAATCGGCTCTCTAACAGTCTTGCCTAAAAACACATCCATGAATAAAGAATGGTACCAGAATGTCCTCCAAGAGCAACTTCTCCAACCGTCCAAGAGCAGTTTGGTGATCAACAATGCCTTTTCCAGCCTGATGGAGCACCTTGCCATAAAGCAAAGGTGATAACTAAATGGCTCAGGGAACAAAACATAGAGATTTTGGGTCCATGGCCTCGAAACTCCCCAGATCTTAATCCCATTGAGAACTTGTGGTCAATCATCAAGAGACGGGTGGACAAACAAAAAACCAACAAATTGTGACAAAATGCAAGCATTGATTGTGCAAGAATGGACTGCTATCAGTCAGGATTTGGTCCAGAAGTTGATTGAGAGCATGCCAGGGAGAATTGCAGAGGTCCTGAAGAAGAAGGGTCAACATTGCAAATATTGACTTGCTGCATTAACTCATTCTAACTGTCAATAAAAGCTTTTGTTAATCATAATATGATTGCACTTGTATTTCTGTATGTGATAAAAACATCTGACAAACACACATAAAAACCAGAGGGCAACAGATCATGTGAAAATATAATATTTGTGTCATTCTCAAAACTTTTGGCCATGACTGTAGGTTATGCCCCCCTTGCTGAGGACAGCACAAGCTAGTGACAGACATGCTGTTCCCAGCACTGTGCCCCTTATTCTGTAAGATGCTGTAGTTTTAGAGCATTTACCCCTCAAATTTTATTCATAAGTAGGTGTAAGCCCCACCTACCAAAGGCTATCCCCACCCACTGACCGTTATTCAAATGTTTCTACCTATTCAAAGTAATAGGTTTATCAGTTGAGGTGGGCGGGGCTAGCCTCATGTGGGTGGGGTTTGAAAAAAATGCTTGATCTCTTCGAATGACTTCTGACCTGGCTGAAAACTGCAGATTTGAGAATTAAATACACGAAAACTACAGCATCTTACAGAATAAGGGGCACAGCGCTGGAAACAGCATGTCTGACACTAGCTTGTTCTGCCCTCAGCAAGGGAGGCATAATCTATGTGACAGGTTCTCTTTAAGGTCGTTGTCTTGTTGAAGCACCCAATTCAAGAGCATTTCCTCCTCAGCGTAAGGCAACTTGACCTCTTCAAGTATTTTGATATATGAAAACTGTTTCATGATTCCTGATATGCGGTAAATAGGTCTGGCACCATAGTAAAAGAAACATGCCCGTATCATCATGCTTGCACCATCATGCCTCACTGTCCTCAGAGTGTACTGTGGCCTGAATTCACAGTCGTCTGATGAACTGTTTGCATTCCTTTGACCCAAAAGGAGCCATTTTATTTTCATCAGTCCACAAAATGTTTCTCCATTTCTCTTTGGTCAGTTGATGTGTTCTTTGGGGACGTCATGCTAAGAGATGAGCTTCACACAGGCATCTTCTAACAGTCACAGGACTCACAGGTAACTTGACACTGTCTTTGATCATCCTGGAGCTGACCACTGGCTGAGCCTTTGAAATTCTGGCTATTGTTTGATTAATTTGAATGGTCGTCTTCCGTTTTCTTCCACATCTCTCTGGTTTTGCTTTCCATTTTAAAGCACTGGAAATCATTTTAGCTGAACAGCCCATCGTCGTCTGCACTTCTTTATAAGTTTTACCCTCTCCAATCAACGTTTTAATCAAAGTACGCCGTTCTTCTCAACAATGTCTCAAACGACACATATTTCTCAGGCTTTCAAGGAGAAATGCACATACAACATGTGCTAGCTTCACCCTTAAATAAGTGCCACCTGATTCACACCTCTTTCTTCACAGAATGATTGACCTCACTAATTGAACTCCAGACTGCTATTATTTTGGACACATCCCCTTTCAAATAATTATTCAAATACACAGACTCAAAACATGCGACCATGAATGTGGAGTCCGTTGGTTTTCTAAGAATCTACTGCACCAACGGGTAAATTGGTTGACATGTGGTAATATCATTTATAACAAAAAAAGTGATTAATCTGGTTAGTCATATTGGACTGCTATTATTTTGAACACAACTGTATCTAACAAACCCAAACAATTATTTGACACCCTCAATTTCTTAATCTGACATCCAGTGCCTCCTCCCTCCTCCCTCATATCCTTCTCTTTCCAGCATCAATCATCACAAGCTTTCCACACTACTTTTCTTCTTTTCTATCTATGCCTTTGGCCGCAGTGACTCACAGCATCACATGGCTTTCAGTACCACTTGTATGCTGACGACAGTAAAATCTACATCTAGGGCCTGGATGTTAACTGTCTTACTTCTAAAATGTTTATTGTCCATATTCCACTTTTTTTCTTCCTGTATTCTCAAACTCAATATTGAGAAAACATAGTTAATCATCTTTTCCCCATCCCATTCAACCTCTAGATCAGATATATCTATCATAGTCAACTGCTCCACACTGTCCACCGTCCCACAATTCCGCTGCTTTGGAATATCCTTTGACTCTGCCCTGTCTTTCAGACTACACATCCAAGCACTTATTCGATCTTGTTGCTTACACCTTAAAAATATTTTCAGAGTCTGCTCTCTTCTTGACTTTGACTCTGAAAAAATGCTTATTCATGCCCTCATAATTTCCCACCTAGATTCATGTAACATCCTTCTCCGCAGCCTTCCATCTAACACTCTTGTTCCCCTATAATCCATCCTTAACTCCAATGCCTGCCTAATCCACCTCTCCCCTCTGCCAATCCCTTCATTAGCTACCCATTGCCCAGTGAATTCAGTTCAAATTGCTTACTTTAATATACAACACCTTTCATAACCTATGCCCGCAATAAATCTCTCCCCCAAATCTCAAGATAACTCCCCTAACTCAATCTCAGATCCTTCAAGAACATCCCTCTCTGCTCTTTTTTGTCAGCTCCTCACACAACTGTATGCAAGATTTCTCCTGTGCATCCCCAATTCTCTGGAACTAAGTACCCCAACACATCAGACTCTCCTCCACCTTTACAACAAGTAACCTGTAAACCCATCTCTTCAGGAGCCTCCACCCTACAATAACCCTGCTGCCACCACACCATAATACAAATATCTACGTCCCTCACCTTTGGTCTCCTTCCTCCTCCATTGTAGATCGTAAGCTCTTGTGGGCAGCACCCTCTTTCCTTCTGTATCAACTTGTTGTTATCTAGTGCTAATGTTGTAAATGTTCTTGCCTTATATTATGTAGAACCCCTATGATTGTGTAACACCCCAGATTTAATGGTGCTCTATAATAAATAATAATAATTATAATACTAATATAATGATTCACATATATACACACACACACATCTCCTAGGATTACCTTTGTACTGTCAATATGAACTGGGTTGTCTGGATGAGAAGCAAATAAGGATGGCTGAAGCCTGTTGAAACGTCAATGCATTTTGAACTAAAAACATCAAACTGCTAGGCTGAAGAAGCCTGTTTAGGCTAATACCCTCCTTGGTGACATATCCACCACTTTGGTAATGAATTGAAATATAGGTTTTTGTATTTTTATCAAAAATTTTTTTGGGTTTGGTGCATTTTTGTATTTTTGATCACTTGATCTGTTATGTGTATATTTATTATGCATCCTTCCAATTTACTGTTTGTTAACTTTAGGTGAGGGATGTGTCACCAATATTTGTATTGGGAGGTATTTTGTGTTTTTAAATGTTTTTAAGGTTGTTTCAGTTGTGATAGCTGAATTGTATTTATAATGTATTTTTTGGAATAAAAATCTTTATATGGTAATTATTGGAGAGTCATTATACTTCATATTGGTACATGTCGTTTATGGTATGGTGACTTATACTCATGTTTAGACCAGTTTTTGAATTGGTATTGTTTAGCAGAAGAGCCCATCTTAGTCAAAACCCAGCACTCCCATGTGCTACTTTCCTATAAAAATTAAATAGATATTCAGGTACTTAGATATAAATATATACGCAGTATATGTGAACAATTGAGTCACATTATTATGACCATCAGCTAATATCCAGCGTTATAAACGTATGCAGCAGGCAGTCCTTCGATAAGGTCCTGATCAGTAGCCACAGATATCTGGCGCAATGACAACTTTGTTGTATTCCACAGCTGCTGGAGGGTGCATGGGAGAGGATCCATAGAGCAAACACAAAGTGGTCCTGCAGATGCTCAGTTAAGTGAAAATCTGAGGAATTAGAGGTCCAAAGTAGTACTTGGAAGTCTTAGTCATGCTCTGTACATTTCTAGGACTGTGACATCTTGCATTGTCTTGCCAAAAGATCCCATTTGCTCCAGCGAAGACAATCAGCATACATGGGTGTACAAAATTAACGATGGATTCATACCCAAATCCACTGAGCATGCCCAGTGAATACCACAAAAACATTCCCTAGACCATAAGGTGATGTCTACAGGGAGACTGTAAAATACTGTTCGAATGCTAACTAGGATTTTTGTGGATTCTAAATACTAAATCCGCTTTAAAATCCGACTGTAAACCAGTTGTGTGGAGACATAGCCAAACGCTGCTACCACCTGCTTGTCACATGACACGCTTCTCACTTTTGAAAATCAACGATGCTAATTCTGGTACTGGCATGTATCAGTTTGCGTCAGAGCCCCATTTATTTTAGACACACCTCCGGTAGCATCCTTGTTCATTTTGGTGATGACCTGCTCCACTGTAAGGGCATGTTCACACGACGGATTTGGCCGCGGTTATGGCCGCGGGTTCCGACGCGGTTTCTGTGGCCAAAACCGCGGCCAAATCACGCCTAGTTTTTTAACATGGTTTCCTATTGGAAACCGCGTTAATATCCACATGCCGCGGGTTTGGCCGCGGCTTTTGGCGTCCCACATTCATAAAAGTGTCTAATCCTATGGATGTGGTGCGAAACCCCCAGAATGCCCCCACATCTTTGGCACAATACTAGAAAGTGTCGGGGCAGGCGCCGACTGCACCAAAGTTTGAAATGCAACTGTTCATACATCTATAGAACAGGGCTACGCCGGCTTTTTGCCGCAAAGTACATCAGAATACTGGAGCAACCGTCGCCTGTGTAGTGGGATTGCGGCGCAATCCCTCTCAAAGCCCTTTACCGACACTGGGACATACGTTTGCGTTCCAGTGTCACTAAGGGATTAGTGACACGTGGTTCTGCGCAGTTTCCATGTCACTTATTTGCAATGGTGCCATTTGTCCACTCATGACACACTTTCATCACAGCAGCATGCAAACAGTTCACAACCTATGCAGTTTCAGAAATACTGAAAGCCAATAATCTTCCATTTTTGCAACTCTGATAAATTGCCCCTTTTATCCAGTAACAAGGGATACGTGTGCAGACAGCCTATCACACAACTTATATACCCACAAAGCCAGCTCATGACATGTAACTTCCTTCAGGAGCTACGCGCAGCCAACATCAAGGTCATAATAATGTGACTCAAGTGTGTGTGCAGTTTAGAACTAATACCTACAAGAGCGTTTTTTAGAGTTTCACATACAGCGATACAGTGGAAACCACTAATCTTAGAATACACAGTGGACATTTTTCATGCTTTGTTTTCTGTCTTAGCTTTGACAGATGGTTTATTATCATTTTGGTCAATGTTTCCAACATTTTTGGTGCTGGGGAGAGGAAAACCTGCGTGTGAATTTATGAACATCATTCTTTTATTTATACTAGCGCTATCAAATTGTAACCGCTGGCAGCAATGGTTAAGACCACTTCACAGCTATACTTTAATATCCAGAAAAGGTGAGACTTTATACATGTCTCTTGTTACATTACATAAACTGGTGTCTTCATAAAGAACATTAATACAGCTTGCATTTTTCGTATCACTCCATCTGATACTTTTCTAAGCAGATGGTGACTGAGATGACTAACACCAGCACAGTCATATCTGCAGTACTGTATAGATTTAAATCTGAATTTATTATTTTAAGATGTTTATCCAGCCTCTGCCAATTTTCTACTTAACTTTCATTATTAAAACTGAATTTCGCAGTATTGTTTGCTTAAACAAAGAGAACATACTATAATTTAAAGGGCCGTTATGTATTTGATTTTTATCTAATTATAAGGAAAGGAAATTATCTAATTTTCTAACATATGTCTTTAAAATTCTGTTCATGCATCTCTTTTATATTAGTGTAAATCATCTCTGCACAGTAGATTGGTATTACCCACCTTTCAGTCCTGTATCATGTCCAACTAAATTTTAAACAACTTTGAGATGAATATACACCTCAAGGAAAGAGGACAAAGAACAGCGCAATGTGTGTTACTAGTAGTTTACATTAACAAGGTTACACAGGAAAACTTGCTCACCTTTTTGAGCTGTACACGTAATGGTACAGCTCATCAATCGTTTGATCTCAGCGTCTCAGGAGAAGGAGTCCTATATTTACTATTTTGCCATAGGCAAACTTAAACTCTATCAGTTCTCTATCTATAAAACACGAAAACGTAACTTTTATTATGTATAACACTTAACCTCTATACACACTATTTAAAAACCTGATTTCTAACCTCTCAATTTATCCCTTTCTACTTCTGAAGGAATAGCTCCTTTTCTATTATCAAGTCTCTATTAACAGGAAAACCTTATTTATACAGTAATTTACTAACTCCAGTAAGGGATCCCCAGCATCCTACTTGGGCAGTCATCCCCAATCTAATGAACATAAAACACACAAGGTTTCCCTGTGATACCCTCTGCAGAGGGCAACACTTGTAGACAGAGGTGAGAAATCACAATTTAAAACGTCATGCCTGACCTCCCCAACATGTTTCACCAGCTAAACTGGCTTCATCAGGGGTTAGAGGTCCGGGTTAGAGACTATTTGTCAGGAGAAGGAGCTCTCGCAAGACCTTCACAATCCAGGAAATCAGCAGCACGGATCCTCCAGGCACACAGTCATGAATGACCACGGAAACAGGTTAGTTTAAAACTGGGACCTGCTTACACAAGATCCCTAAAGGAGGTTTCCTATAGCGCTAACCCAATTTTGACATAGATACATAGCCTCATACGACTTCCAAACCTACTGTTAAATGTTGGTTTACTGAAATTTAAAACAACGCGTTTCACAGTCTTATCAACTGCTTCTTCAGGTAATGTATACTAAAATCTCTACAGCGGCCATTTTATATATCATGACAATTGAAAATGAGATGTCCAACTAAATAGGACACAACACTGCATCGGTTATGTTACCCCTGGTATTCTGTTACCAACAGGATTACATGATATGCATGTACTTAGTCAATACACAGGATACATCCATCCAAAGGAATAGGACAATGGCCATAATTTTAGCCAGAGCAGCTGAGGGTAAGGGGTCAACTCAGGTGCAAGAACATTGTACACAGGACTAGGATGATGGGAAGACAGAGGGAGGCAAACATCTAGGGCTTACCTGCCTTTCTCTGCATATTGGTCAATGGTCAATGTGGAGATCTTTCCCATAGTCTATTTATATCCAGGACTGTATCTAGCAGAAGGGGCATCCTCTATGTCTTAACGAAAGAAAGTTTCTACATAAACACAGAAAGGGATTTTTTACTGTACGAACAGTGAGACTGTGGAACTCTCTGCCAGAAGAAGTTCAAAAAGTGTCTGGATGCATTTGTAGAGTGTAATAATATAACAAGTTATAGTGACTAGGATTCTGAAGAAGGGTCTGGATACATTTCTAGATGTAATATAACAAGTTATAGTGACTAGGATTCTGGATGAGGGTCGTTGATCCAGGGATTTATTCCAATTGCCAGATTGGAGTCGGGAAGGAATTGTTTGGATTCTACCTCATAGGGATTTTTGCCTTCCTCTGGATCAACACTATAGTATAATAGGCTAAACTGAATGGGAATCTGTCTTTTTTTGGCGTTACAAGCTATGTAACTATGTCAAAATCTTACCCACAGACAGAATAAAAATAACAAGCCATTTATACTTTACAGTAAACTCTATAAAAACAAACCCAAACACCCCCCAGAAAATAAAAATAAATGCAAAATTTCACACTCTAGCCAATTGAGAATTTAATTTTGGCATCCCAGTACATTATATGGTACAGTAAATGGTACCATTAAAAATTAAATTTTTTTCTCACAAAAAAAACAAACCATCATACGGCTACGTAACCAGAAAAGTAAAAAGGTTATGGCTCTTAGAAGCTTGGAGGAAAAAACGAACGCAATGTAAACAAAAACTCTTATGGTAGGAAGGGGTTAAATAGGACTTTTACGTTTTAGACAGAGAATACTGCACTGGAATAAGAACATTATGGTGGACATGTAAATGAAAATTGTCTAGGTATAAGACTTTCTTTGTTGCCCAGAGCAATCAATCAGAGTTCTGCTTTCATTTTTTCAGAGCATAATATGAAATGAAAGGGGAGCTCTGATTGGTTGCTATGATTAATTCCCTCCCAGATCCTACAGTTTCAGGAGTTGTCCAAAGCAAAATAAAATATTTTTAAAATAATATCTGCCCCACTAATTAGGCACTATTGTAATTTGCTTTCATTAAAATTTCTTAAGTGTGATGTCTGAGGCTAGATCACACCTCCAAAGAGCTCTAACAATTTCTTCCTGATGAAGGTACAATTCTCATGGTTGTATACCTATCTCTATTCCCAATAGATCTTTGAATACATCTTTGAACTAGTTATGACGATGTTTTACTTAATTTTTTTTTTTCATTTTGCATTTTATGTTTTCACCACCATATTGCATTCTAATTCTTTTTTTTTGTTATGTATGAAACTTAGGGCGACATGTCCCAACACACCACTGCTAGTTTTTTGTTCTATTTTGCGGCAAACCCACTTTTAACGCCATATTCTTGTTGTAAATGGACTGTCGTACACCAAAACTAGGCGTATTATACGCCGGGAGCGACACTTTGTAATGCACCTAAATATGGTGCACTGTGCGCCCCATCGCGAAATGCGCCTATTGAGGCGCCTTACATATGTTATGTGCCCTCGTTGGGCAATGAGCCTCAATAGACACATACCATATACTACCAATGATATGCCATGTGCCAACTGTTGAGCAATGCGCCCTTTTTTGATGCAATGCGCACTTTTTTGATACAATGCCCCCCGTCTTCATACAAGGCCCCTATTTTTTATGCAATGCCCTTTTTTGATACGATGTGACATTTTAGGCGCATTTAGTAAACTATACAAGGTATACCTGACGCCAATTTTTAGAAAGTATCGGACTTTCAGGGGCACTTTACACTGATTTAATGCGCCTAAAACTGGCATAGATACGCCACTATACGGACATGTCGCCCTTAATTTTTATACCGTTGCCCTATACATGAAGCTTCCGCAGTCTTTTTATCGGATTCTTTGTTCAATTTTCAATAAAAATCACATTTGAAACTATATACAGTATATTTAAAAATGTATTAAATTAATTGGTTACCTAGTCTATAATAAAAGAAACTTCATATTCCAAAAAAAACCCTAACACTTCTGTTTTACATTCTACATCTCATATTATTAACAAGCCTCAAATGTGATATATTTATCCAATTTTTAGAAAATGTAAGATTTTTGTTTTTCAATAACTGTTTTCATTAAGTTTTTAACAGGTAATACAAACATTTTTGTTTGTATTATATAAAGTGTAAGGGAAGAGGGTGAAAGCAAAAAAGAGGTTGAGAAAATGCCAATGATATAACAAATCTCAGATATTATAAAAGAAGGTTGGTCAAAATGTAAGATTTTTTTTACAAAAACAATAGAAATATAATCAGATCTCTAACTCTATCCTATAAGTGTAAAATGTTTTTTTGAAAACTGGTAAAAAATTAAGACTACTGCCTGTTAAATACCAACATAAAGACTATAATAGTATTCATATGAACTATTTATCTTCAACTACGTTCATGCCAGGTTTTGACATTATGGGTGACGTATTGTATGTACGGGGCAACGCTGGCGTCCTTTCAGCCCCAAAACTAGCGCAACCCTGTTCTCTCGATGTATGAGCAGGTGCACTCCAAAATTAGGCGCATTATGCAGCGCTTGCGGCAATTTGTAATGAGCCTAAGATGTGGGAGTGTTCTGGAGGCGTGTTGCACTATAACCGTATGATTCTACACATTTATGAATGTAGGACGACAAAACTAGGCGCATTACTGCTGGAACAGCCAGACCATGTTAAAAGTGGTCTGCCTGAGCCTGAGTTGACATTTTGGAGCTAGAAAGCGCTAAATTGATGACCCACAGTAGAACAGGTTCATAAATTACCCTTTATCTCTAAAGGCGCATTCTAAACTATTAATGTGCGCAATAAAATTGACAGCTGGGTGACAAAATTCATACATGTCGCCCTATGTTCAGCAGATGTATACTTGTATGATTCTGCAGTTGCGTATGCCATTGATTTCTGTATAAAAAAATTGTACACTAGTTTCTTTTACATATATTTGTACAGCGAAGCATAGCCAATACAGTTAAGGAAAAGATATTCCAATGTTCCAATCTATAATACTAACAGAGTCAAAGCAAAATTTGAATGGCCAGTTAGGCTGTGTTCATGCAAAAAGGACAAAATACTGATCAGACTGTAAATCTGAATCCGACAAGTGTTTTAAACTCTGTTTCCAGTCTAAGAGCCGTTTTTGCCGCAGTTTGTGGATGCTTAACATTGGAATCGTACATTTTCTGCAGTAAATCCGGCAGAAGAATGTTCATGTTCCAAGTTTTTTGCAAAGCCATCGGGTCTGAAATCCAACCTCAGAAAATCCAAGCCGTATAGACTACAGCTCAGTTTTTCTGTTGTGGTCTATGGGTATGATTTACAATCTGATTTTCACTGTTTTCAAATTCCGAAATCTTTGTCAAAATCTGACTGTATAACCATTGAAAAAACATGGTTTTGTGCAATTTGTGTATTTGCCTCAAAATGTGGACATCCTCTAAAGGTTGAATTTCCAGTTTTCATCAGAGGTTGGAAATATCTAACTTTTAGAGGTTATATGTAAATTCCTAATGCCACAAACAAAAATGGTAAACTAATGCATATTTTGAATTGGATTTGATTTCATTTGCATTATGGGAAATCTATTATTTACACTAGTCACTGTACAGTCTAATGTAAAGCAAGGCTACAAATGCAATACAGCACAGTGACTTTCCACAAATGGACATACCGGTACGCCCTGCACACCACACAGGCTCTCAAGCAGGGCCCGCATGATCACAACATGGGACCAGCTGTACATTACAGCTGGCGGCATGCTGCATCACCAGTGGCCGGTCATTTACTCCTTAGATGACAAAATATATTGATCTAAACTGCTTCACTAGCAACCTGTTAGCATTACAAAAGCCCCCGGGTTGCCTGTGATGTCACTATTCCCTGCCATGTCCTGTGAACACAGCCGGCCTACTGAAAATCACTGACACAAGTCCGCTATGGGGACAAGTAAAAAAAAAACAGTGCAAAAAAAAAGTAAAAACAAAAAAAAAATAAAATAAAAACACCTACACCACCCTTTTCCCCTGTTCAAACACCAATCCCCCCAAAAAAGATAAAAATAAAATATGTATATTTGGTACTACCGCGTGTGTAACAACCTAGACTTGAATCTGTCATGTTAATTAACCCAGTGAACATAAAATAGAATAAAAAGCGATTAAAAAGTCATTTAAATGCCAAAGTGGTACCAATTAAAATGTCAGTTAATCTTGCAAGAAAAAAGCCCATACACAGCTCTGTATATGGACAAAGTTATGACGATAACAATGCATAAATATTATTTTACACAATAAAAAAACTTTTCTTTTTAAAGCGATCAAAAACTCAGATAAACGCCAAAATTATACCAATAAAACGTCAACTCATCCTGCAAAAAATAAGCCACTACACAGCTCCATACACAGAAAAATTAAAATGTTATGGCTCTCAGACTATGACGATGCTAAAACGTGTTTTGCTTTTTGAATACAATTGTTTTTATTGTTCAAAAGTAGAAAAATATACAAATTTGGTATCGCTGTAATCGTATCGAACTGCTGAGTAAAGGTAGCATCTCATTTATATTGCACAGTGACAGCTGTAAAAAATAAATTAAAAAAACTAAAAGGATTTCTGTATTTTGTTCAAAATGCCTCACAAAAACCTTAATAAAAAGGGATCAAAGCATCATATAAACCCCATAATGGTACCAATATATATGTCAACTCATTATGCAAAAAACAAGCTTAATCAGCTCTGTATACAGAAAAATAAAAGTTATGGCTATCAGACTATTAAGACATAAAAACATTTTTTATAAATGCATTTCTATTGTGTAACAGTAATAAAACATAAAAAAAACATATAAAATTTATAGCATTGTAATTGTATTGACCCGCATAGTTAGTTATCCTGTTATATACACTGCTTGGTGAACACTATAAAATTGAAGCCCAAAAAACAATGGTGAAACTGCCTTTTTTCCCCCACTTTCATAGCCCAATGCTAAAAACTATGGAAAACCTTTGCGCCCAAAATGCACAATACAGTCCCGGATGAGATCCACCTATTCTATTACTTTGAGGGCTTTTAAACATGGAATCAACCAAAATCTGCGTTCCAAAAGCCAAACAGCAGTTTACACCTATATATGGGGTATTGCAGAAATTGGAAGAAGTTGCGTAACAAATTTTGGGTTGCTTTTTTCAGGAATTATTGTGAAAATAAAACATTTTCAGCTAAAATTGTTGCAAAATATTTTTTTTTCATTTTCACAGCCTAACTTAAAAAAATTTGTGAAACACCTGTGAGGTCAATATACTCACTACACACCCCTGAATATATTCCTTAAGGGGTGTAGGCTCCAATATAGGGTCCTTTTGGGGTGTTTATTAAGTTTTAGCACCTTAGAGTGCCTGCAAACCTGGAATGGTGCCTAAAGAAAATTGCATTGAAAATGAGACCCCAAAGTCAAGTAAGTGCTCCTCCTACTCTGAGGCTTGGTGTTGCGCCAAATAGCGCACCTGGGTCACATATGGGATATCTTTAAAAATGGTGGAATTGGGAGAAACTATGTTGAATTGCATTTCCCTTGTCACATCTATTGTGTTCCAGTGAATAATGGATAAAAATTGAAAATCTGCAAAAAAGTGAACTTTTTGAAATTTCACCACCACTTTGCCTTAATTTCTGTGAAACACCTAATTCTTAATAAACTTCCTAAATGCTGTTTTGAAAACTTTAAGGGGTGTAGTTTCTTAGATGGAGTCATTTATGAATATGTAACATACAGGCCCCTCAAAGCCATGTCAGAACTGGACTGCTGCCTAAAAAAAATCTATGTTGCAAGTTTTATTGAAAATGCTAAAAATTACAACTAAATTTCTAAGCCTCCTAATGTTGTAAAAATATAAAGACATTTAAAAATGATGATATCCTACAGTAGACATATAGTAGATTCTAGTTGTAAACTATTTTGAGTGGAATAACTGCCTTACACGCAGAATTTTTTGAACTTTGAAAATGGCAAATTTTTCTAAATTTTCACAATATTTTTCACAAATAAACAAGGATTGTATGGGCCCAAAATTTTTTTAGTAACTTAAAGCAAAAGTGTCATGAGAAAACAATCACAAAAATACATGGATGGGTTTTCAAAAAGGTATTTCCATTAGGTCAAATAGATTAAAAAAAATGGGGGTTGGTCAAAAGGGTCAAAAAAAGCGTGGCGATTAATGGGTTTTTAAACCCCCAGTTTCACTTATTTATACAACCTCCTTCTTAACAGAATCTCAATGGATTTTTGGTGGCGGGAATTTTTGAAAATGTATGCCTACCCTCGTATTTAAAAGGGCTGCAGAATATGTTCCCCGATAATAAATAAAGTTTTATTAAAATTATAACCCCAGATCATTCAAGAGGTTCCCTGGAAAAAAAGAAAAAACATTTTCATGTATCATATTTTGGAATTCTGAGCAAATATGAGTCCTCTTTTCAGGATTCTCATCTGTTAATCAGAGTGGCTGCAAAGAGGGTCTCATTCTGGAAGTCCTGTCCTGTCTTGCTTTACAAAATCCATAGTTTTTACCCCTCAGTGCATCTTGACGTAACTGTACATCTAAACAGTGCTAAGAGAGTATGGCTCATTCGTGGGTGTCAGCTGTTAGTTACTCGTCCCTATCTAGGGGAAATATTTTCCACCCTTTTAAACCCTTTTAAATAACAAGTAAACTGACCCGGCATCTAAATTATTAGAAAATGAACGGTGGTCCACTGCAGCCCCCGACTGCCGTCAACCCTCTAACCCCACAACTGCAGGGTGCCATTTGGTTGTCATAGTAGCTGAGAGCCTAACAAAGGTCCTCAGGCCTGTCATGATTGTATTTCTGTCACACTATGTGAAAGGAAAGATGTAATAGGAGATCAATGAAATACTTATATACTACAGTACATCAAGTGATCAATTGAAAGGGCGGCACTTCTAAAAAAAAAAAAAAGGTGCCGCATATATAATATGCCCAATATCACGGGGTCCCAATATAAATAAAAAAAAGTCGCAGCACTCCCAATGAAAAATGAAGCAAAAAACTTTTATTCCAACATGCCCAGATGAACATATGTATATACACATTACTAGAAATTAAAAACAAAACATTTACCATACAAAAAAATAACATAATTGGTATCATCACATCCGTAAAAGTCTGATCTGACACAATATCATGTTATTCATCCCAAATGATGAACACTGAGAAAAAAATGTCCAAAGCAATAATTATGACTTTTTGGTAATCCTGTCCCCAAGAAAAATTTTGATTTGGTGCTCTGGGCTCACTGCTCACATTTGTGTACTGTATTGTAATGTATAGTGGTGGATTGGTGCTCCATGCTCTCCTCTTGCATTTATGTGATAAGGTTTCTGTATTTTAATGTCAAATGGTGATTGGGGTTTCCCGGGTCTCCTTTTTTCCCCATGTTAAATTTTTTAATGTTGTGGGGGATAGGTGTTCCAGGCTCTCCCTTTTTCCCCATGTTTAGCTTTGGGAAATGTGTAGTGGTGGATAGGGGGTTTTCCCGGCTCTCCTTTTTCCCCATGTGATGCTTTGTTTTGTTAGTTTTTGGGGGGATAAAGGTGCTCCTGGCTCTCCTTTTCCACATGTGATGCTTTGTAATGTGTAGTGGTGGATAGGTGCTCCTGGCTCTCCTTTTCCACATGTGATGCTTTGTAATGTGTAGTGGTGGATAGGTGCTTCTGGCTCTCCTTTTTTCCACATTTTATCTTTGTAATTTTTAGTGGTGGATAGGTGCTTCTGGCTCTCCTCTTCCATTTTTATGCAGTATTGTATGTGTATTGTAATGTGCAGTGGTTGATTGTCTCTCCTCTTCCATTTGCGTGCTGTGTTGTATGTGTATTATAATTTGCCGTGGTGGATTGGTGCTCCTTGCTCTCCTCTTCCATTTCTGTGAAGTTGTGTGTGTGTGTATTGTAAAGAACAGTGGTGGATTTGACTTGGCTCTCCCCATGTGGTTTTAAAAAATACAATGTCACGATATGCGATCTCGACACATGAAAAATTTTCTAAAAGTCCACAAAATTTTCATGAAATTTTACTTGGGGAAATGATCTGTATTAGTGAAGTGCATGCAGTGATTGGCGGTGTAGTAGCGCTTCTCTACAATACAGCTTGGTACTATATGATACGTACTGCTCTTTACATGTGTCAGGATAAGCAGCTCCTTTGGGTATCAGGTGAGGGTCTCATGGTCTTTTTTCTGGTACACTGTATAATGTATAATGTACATGAGCCAAAGAAGCTTCTTTCCTTAAAATGGAAGGTAATTTCCAGCTGTCAGAAGATCTCTCTGATATTATATGTAAGGATTTGTTTATCTGCATTAGGTATCTGTTATTTTAATCTTGATTTTTCATTATATTAGGTGACATTTTGGAGCTTCAGAAGCTATTACCAGTTTTCCATAAACGTATGGCTTATACAGTGTCTTGCGAAAGTATTTGGCCCCCTTGAACTTTTCAACCTTTTGCCACATTTCAGGCTTCAAACATAAAGATATAAAATTTTAATTTTTTTTTGTGAAGAATCAACAACAAGTGGGACACAATTGTGAAGTGGAATGAAATTTATTTGATATTTTAAACTATTGTAAAAGAAAAAATTTAAAAAAATGAAAAGTGGGCGTGCAATATTATTCGGCCCCTTTACTTTCAGTGCAGCAAACTCACTCCAGAGGTTCAGTGAGGATCTCTGAATAATCCAGTGTTGTCCTTAATGACTGATGATGATAAATATAATCCACCTGTGTGTAATCAAGTCTCCGTATAAATGCACCTGCTCTGTGATAGTCTAAGGGCTTGTTCACACCATGTATTTGTGAACTGTTTTACGGAACCGTTTTACGGATCCGCAAAACGGATCTAACAATTGTCAGTGTGATTAACATTGTGTTCAATGGCAAAAGCGCATCGTCGTTCTCACGGGAGATCGGCGATGCGCTTTTGTGGGCTCTCCTGCACTGCGCTTTTCGCATCCGCTTTAAGAATTTACATGTCAATTCTTATTACAGTTTACGCAAGTGAAAGCCCATAGGAGATAATGGAGTCCGCTTCTGGCACCTATCCAAAAGCGCTCCACACTCCGGGTACGTATCAGCTGCGCTTTGCATCCTGAAAGCAGATGCGAAAAGCGCAGTTGGCGGCCAGACGGGGCATCGGCAGGGAGCGGCGGTGAGCAGCGGCGGCTGGACGGATGGGGCATCGGCGGTGAGCGGCGGCGGCGGCTGGACGGACGGGGCATCGGCGGTGAGCGGCAGCGGCTGGACAGTCGGGGCATCGGCGGCTGGACTGGTGAGGTGCTGCAGGGGGATGAATGGATGGCTGGGGAGGTGAGGTGCTGCAGGGGGATGGATGGATGGTTGATGGATGGGGGAAGGTGAACTGCTGGCTGCTGGGGGAAGGTGAACTGCTGGGGGAAGGTGGACTGCTGGGGGAAGTGGACTGCTGGGGGAAGGTGAACTGAGAGAGATCTGAAAAACTCACCCGGACAGCAGATCAAATACGTCGTGTGAACAAGCCCTAAAGGGTCTTTTTAAAGCGCAGAGAGCATCATGAAGACCAAGGAACACACCAGGCAGGTCCGTAATACTGATGTGGAGAAGTTTAAATCTGGATTTGGATACAAAAAGATTTCCCAAACTTTAAAGATCCCAAGGAGCACTGTGCAATCGATCATATTGAAATGGAAGGAGTATCAGACCACTGCAAATCTACCACGACCCGGCCGTCACTCTAAACTTTCAACTCAGCAAGGAGAAGACTGATCAGAGATGCAGCCAAGAGGTCCATGATCACTCTGGATGAACTGCAGAGATCTACAGCTGAGGTGGAGAGTATGTCCATAGGACAAACAATCAGTCATACACTGCACAAATCTGGCCCCATATGAAAGAGTGGCCAAAACAAAGCCATTTCTCAAAGAATATCCATAAAAAGTCTTGTTTAAAGTTTGCCACAAGCCACCTGGGAGACACCAAAATGTGGTGAAGGGGCTCTGCTCAGATGAAACCAAAATCCAATTTTTAGCCACAATGCAAAACGATATGTTTGGTGTAAAAGCAACACAGTTTCATCACCCTGAACACACCATCCCCACTGTCACACATGGTGGGGGCAGCCATCATGGTTTGGGCTTTTCTTCGGGGAGTCTGAAAAAAGCCTGAGACTGGGACAGAGATTTACCCTTCCAACAAGACAATGATCCCAAATAAAAAGCAAAATCTACAATGGAATGGTTCACAATAAACGTCTCCAGGTGTTAGAATGGCCAAGTCACAGTCCGGGCCTGAACCCAAATCGAGAATCTGTTGGAAAGAGTGAAAACTGCTGTTCACAAACGCTCTCCATCCAACCTCACTGGCTCCAGCTGTTTTCCAAGGAAGAATGGGCAAGAATTTCAGTCTCTCGATGTGCAAAACTAATAGAGACATACCCCAAGTGACTTGCAGCTGTAATCGCAGCAAAAGATGGTGCTACAGAGTATTAACTTAAGGGGGCCGAATAATTTTGCATGCCCCACTTTTCAGGCTTTTTTTTACAAAAGTTTAAAATATCCAATAAATTTCGTTATACTTCACAATTGTGTCCCACTTGTTGTTGATTCTTCAGAAAAAAAAAATATATCTTTATGTTTGAAGCCTGAAATGTGGCAAAAGGTTGAAAAGTTCAAGGGGGCCGAATACTTTCGCAAGGCACTGTACATACGTACAACTGTTTCAACATACAATGGTCATACTATAATCAATTAACATTGCATGTCGAGGGACCATTGAATTGTAATGTGAGAGGTGGATTGGAGCTCCTGGCTCCCCTCTTCAATTTATGTACTGTAAGGTGGCAGCTGGGAAGGTCCTTAATGGTGTGTACATCACAGCTAGATTTCTCGCATACATCTGGTAAAATAGTTATAAGTGACGTCACCAAGGTTACCTGGCCTTGGTAGCATAGGAGCCGTTCATTTATGTTTTGTCAGCCACAGTACGTGGTTAACATTTGTTTAGTGTTAGTATGACTGTTTCAGCCGATCCAGGCAGCTCTTACAGGGAGTAGGCAAAGTGTTGGGTGGGTGCATACTCGTGTTCCAGGCCAGGGTTTGGCTGGCCTTTGTAAGGCAGCTAGTCAGCTGACTAAGTGGGATCTGTTATACAAGACAAAGAGTTTGGCCTGAGAATCAACTTACTTGAGACATCCAAGATCTCCCTTACAGCCATACTGATTATGTGTAGTGGAAGCAAACTACTGTACGTTAGTCAGCGTTCAGGAGTTTTCTTTGATTATTGTACTGTTTGTATTTTGGCACCTGTTGTTTTGCTGTACCTACCTGTTACATTAATAAAACACAGAAAGATCAACCACTCACAGTACTTAGCAAAGCTTGTGCTTAGGTATATACTATTTAACTGTATTGGTATATATAATTTTGATGCCAACAGTCCCTTAATATAAATAATTTCTGGGTTGGCATGAGCAACAATACTAAAGGGATTTTCACAAAAATTGTGTATATTATTAGAATATTTTTAACTGCTGGGACCCCACAGTTCATAATTGCGAGTATCCCTTGTTGTCTGCTGAAAAGTGAGTTCACGTGAACAGGAAACCCTCCATTATATTGATAGGCCTTCTCCTGGAGACTAAGGGCAACATGTATGGTTTTTGGCGCCCAGGCTCCATTCTTTTTGCGCGCATTTGTAGCATAGAATGCGCCTGAATCTATCAACCTGTTCTACTGCGGGTCATAGGTTTAGCGCTTTCTGGCTACAAAGTGACACTCCTGGCTAAGGTAAACCACTAAAGTGGTCTGCTTGTTCCAGCATTAATGCACCTAGATTTGATGATAAAAAGTCATAAATGTGTAGTTTTGTACGGTTGTAAAGCGACACGGCTCCAGCACGCCCCTGATCTCAGGCACACTACAAAGTGCCGCGGGCGCTCTCTAATATGCCTGATATTAGAGTATGCCTGATTAAAAATATAGCGAAAAGGACCCAGTTTTTGGGCTGAAAAGACGCCAGACTTCTGGATCAGCCTCGTTCATAAATGTTGCCCTAAGTACATAAGAGTGGCCCTCATTTTGGTGTCGAAATGGTGGACATTGGAACATAAATACAATGGGTAGCCTTCAGATAGAGTGAAGAGCCATGCATGATCACTATATTTACTATTTTGCCATAGCCAAACTTAAACTCTATCAGTTCTCTATCTATAAAACACTAAAACGTAACTTTTATTATGTATAACTCTTAACCTCTATACACACTATTTAAAAACCTGATTTCTATCCTCACCATTTCAACCTTTCTGCTTCTAATGGAAGGAATAGCTCCTTTCTGTTATCAAATCTGGTGGAGCGCCACCCATTAACAGGAAAGCCTTATATTTACAGCAATTTACTAACTCTAGTAAGGAATCCCAAGCCTCCTACTTGGGCAGTCGTCCCTAATCTAATGGACACAAAACAAATAAGGCCCCCACTCTCTGTTCTCTTGCGAGATTCCCATTTTTTTGGAGACTATTTGATGAGCCATGCATAAAACCCCAACAATGTGGGAGAATGGCGTTACTGAGCTAGTGTAACTCTGAACTCTTTAAGGCAGATTTATAAATACTGTTAAACACACAGATAATGTAAAGTTAGACAGTCTTACAATGCTCCAAATATACCAAATTGCTGATAAATTTGGCGCATGTTATAACTGTATAGTCTAACTTTACACCTTAAGCAAGTTGGCTTACTTTTATCAAAGTTGTGCTCCTTTTTTTGTATGAGGCATAGAAGTGTCTAGTAAGTGTGGTGTAAAGCATGTATTTTAGTATTTTTGGTGCAAATTGTGTCAGAATTCTGCTACAACTGCCTTGATAAACGAGCCCCACTGGGTTTATTTTTGTTGCTGGGTTATTAGTGCAAAACTATTCTTTACTCAAAATCATAATTAGCCCACATCAGCTCTGGAGTTCCTTATATAACCATATGTCTACCAGTTACTAAACTGCTTAGGAAATTATATAATAAGATGTAAAAATAATTTCATTTAAATTGCACAGAGAAGAAAAGCAGTATTAATTTCACATAGCCTGCCCTTTTCCACTAAACTATAATGGTTTTGTAATTTTGTTTAATAATTTCACAAAATAGGAGCCAGTGAGCTATATATCAAATTGTGCTTCCTTACATACTATTATTTCATTATTTCATTCATAGATTTACCAAAAGTGATGTCTGTTTGGCAATGCCAGCGCTATGTATGATTCATGTATATTTATAATGGTACGACTATTGATTCACATTATACATTTAAGAAATTATGGGTACTGTATCATTTATTGAACCCATGCATACTATGTTCTATATCTTTTTTGTGTTTATAAGATGCTTTTACCCTATGAACATAAATGAAGTGTAAAACAAATATTAAACCGAGATCATTAATTTCCATAATGACATTAAAAATGTGACATCGACTGCGTCAAAAATCATTGCAAAATTCTACGTATTCATGATTTGTGGTGGGCTTTTTTCCAGGTAGGGCGATATAAGGTAGGAAGCCCTCTGGGAGCCCAATCTTACAATTCATGTAATATCATAAAAACAGCTAGTAATATTAACTACATGTTTGGAGGCCATTCAGATTTAATCTAGGTTTTATCTGGCTCTACCAGACTTTAATATAACAGCCATTTACAACTATTAACACCTATAAAACGGTCTACACATTGGATGAATAATTTTTTTAATTTAACTTATATTTACCTATACAGTATGGAAAAAAGTATTTAGTCAGTCACCAATTGTGCAAGTTCTCCCACTTAAAAAGATGAGAGAGGACTGTAATTGACATCATAGGTAGAGTTTAACTATGAGAGAAAAAATGAGAACACAAATCCCAAAAATCACATTGTCTGATTTTGAAAAAATTTATTTGCAAATTATGTGGAAAATAAGTAATTTGTCACCTACAAACAAGCAAGATTTCTGGCTCTCACAGACCTGGAACTTCTTTAAGAAGCTCCTCTGTCCTCCACTCATTACCTGTAGTAATGGCACCTGTTTGAACTTGTTATTGACATTGAAGATGAAACATGGCTGGGTCTTTCAGCATGACATTGATCCCAAGCACACTGCCAGGGCAACGAGTGGCTTCGTAAGAAGCATTTCAAGGTCCTGGAGTGGCCTAGCCAGTCTCCAGATCTCAACCCCATAGAAAACCTTTGGAGGGAGTTGAAATTCCGTGTTGCCCAGTGACAGCCCAAGAGCATCACTGCTCTAGAGGAGATCTGCATGGAGGAATGGGCCAACATACCAGCAACAGTGTGTGCCAACCTTGTGAAGACTTACAGAAAATGTTTGACCTCTGTCATTGCCAACAAAGGATATGTAACAAAGTATTGAGATGAACTTTTGTTATTGACCAAATTTCCACCATAATTTGCAAATAAACTCTTTCCAAATCAGACTATGTGATTTTCGGGATTTGTTTTTTCATTTTGTCTCTCATAGTTGAGGTCTACCTATGATGTCAATTACAGGCCTCTCTCATCTTTTTAAGTGGGAGAACTTGCACAATTGGTGGCTGACTAAATACTTTTTTCCCCACTGTACCTAATATAATTTACTATTTATTTATTTATAAGTAAATAAGTAAATTTAGTAATTATCAAATTAAAAAAAATCCTTAAATCATTATTTTTTTAAGTTTACCACTTTCGAGAGCACAGACAGAAAAAAGTGAATGTTTGAGCCATAGAAAAATAATAAAATGTATCCTACCTTGTAATCTGCGTTCTTGTGTTGAAATCTAGAGACCTCATGGAGCGTAAAACTTCTACGCATCCCAGATACTGCAAGAAGATGACAGAACTTGGTAAGGAAAAAAAACCTTCAAAATATTGTGCACGCAAATCAATCACAGGTCAAAACATGTTAGTATCAGTACAATTGTACCAGAGATAAAATTTGCAATCATCAAAAAAAAACAGGCGATACATGTATATTACTGGTAATCTGAACCTCATTTTATTTTGAGACATAGCTGAGTTAACAGAGAAACACTGAAATATTTTAATAATTATGGGGAATTAATTTTAGGGCTCGTTCACATCTAAAATATGCCCTATGGTATGCATATAGGGAATTTAAATATACTATATGTAACAGCGTACCTATAGGCTTAATATACTAGGCGCAGTTTACTTGACTACCATGGCATATGTTTTATAACCTTTTTGTTTGTATTCCAATGTATACGTGCGGAAGAGTGGTGATTTTAGATGCTAAGGACCCCTTTACTTGCAAATGGCGGGTTATTTAACCCTTTCACAATGTTAAGAATTGCAGATTTCAAATGGTTTTCAGATTGAAAATTGTGGTCAGTCTGACAAAGAAGTTCAAGCATATATATAAAATGAATCATAGTTTTAGAAAGTAAGTTGATTTAATTGAATTTGGGGGTAGTTTAAAACTACGACAAAACAGACAAATGTCCACAAAATAACCTACGGGTGTGGACAACCCATAGATAAGATGCCAGGTACTACCAACATTAACCAGAGAAACTTTGAGCAGACACAAATAAATAAGACTTAGGGCGACATGTATGAAGATCGGCGCGTCGGAGCGCCCGTTTTCGCCAGATCGAACGTGAAAGCTGCACCTCATGTATGTCGGCGCCCGAGGTGCGCTCATACATGCGGTGTAAAGTCCCCTGCGCCTCGCCAGTGTGTGAGGCGCAGTGCGAGACTTAGGCGCAGAAGGGACTGCGCCAAAGATTCGCCGCCCGAGGAGGTGCATTCATATATGCGGTGAAAAGTTCCCTGCGTCTCGCCAGTGTGTGAGGCGCAATGCAGGACTTAGGAGCCTGCGCCTAACATGTATTCCGATTCGAGACAGACTGGAAAACAGCGAGAAATCATTAAACATGTTAGTAAATAGCAAAAAGAGTTGTCTTTCAAATGAATGAATGAAGTGAAAAATCAAATCTGTCTAAAAGCGATCATTAAAAATTAAAGTGAAAATATATTAGATCGCTCAAGAAATAAATTTCAGCTCTCAGCTCCGTGAGGCATGGAGTATGAATCAAAAAAATCGTTTTGATTAGGTGTAAAACATTATCTGAAAAAGAGCTCAAATCTTCTAAAACAAAAAAAAAAATATGAATCCACCAATCATATGTAGTGCGTCTATTTTGAGTGCAGCAAGAAGGGCGCGATAGAAGGGCGCCCTAAAAGTTATTACTGTCTACAATAAAACTGTACATGCCCGAAATCACATGATAAGACTCACGTAGTTGTACGTGAGTCTATATAAAATGAACAATAATATGGGGGTAACGAAAATAAAGAAATAAAAATGAACTCATTGAATTCATTTTTATTTCTTTATTTTTGTTACCCCCATATTACTGATCATTTTATATAGAGATCTGTACAACTTTGTGAGTCTTATCATTTGATTTCGGGCATGTACAGTTTTATTATAGATTGAATTAGAAAACCCATAAGAGCGTCGCTCGCTCTCCCATTGGCCCAAATAATCGCGCCTCTTTTAATTTAGCCGATCACAAACAGAGCTCGCTCTGCATTTCTTTTCCTCATAGAACTCTATGAGATAAGTAGCTCACCCGCTGATTGGATAAGCAGGACGAGCCCTTCTTCCCCCCAACCAATCACAGTACTAGAATATTTCCCATAGACAGTAATAACTTTTAGGGCGCCCTTCTTCTTGCTCCACTCAAAATAGACGCACTACATATGATTGGTGGATTCATATCTGCCGCCTGGTCTCAACCAATCAGCTCTTTTCTGCCTTTTTTACTGTATTTTGAACTGTTCCGCCTTTTCATTTGATAGGTCAATACTTCTCCATAGGTTATAATGGTTCACTGTTCTGATTGGTTGGTTTTTGCCGACCAATGAGAAGCGCTTACAGAATTTGAATTACTGTATTTCCCGGCAATTTTCAATATCCCAATTCCTGATGTTGCGCCGGTCTCGGCGACAAACGCGTTGTTAGTGATTTGATTGATGTATGTTTATAGAAGGTTTTAGCTCTTTTTCAGATAATATTTTACACCTAATAAAAACGATTTTTATAATCATACTCCATGCCTCATGGCGCTGAGAGCCGAGATTTCATCGCCTTGATCTCTCCATAGACTACAATGGGACAAAGTAGCTCGCACTCTGATTGGCCGGGATAGCCAAGCCCCCGCTAGTTCAACCAATCAGCTCTTTTCTGCCTTTTTACTGTATTTTGAACTGTCCCGCCTTTTCATTTGATTGGTCAGCACCACTTCATAGGTTATAATGGGTCACTGTCGCTCCTATTCTGATTGGTTGGTTTCTGCTGACCAATGAGAAGAGCTTAAAGAATTTGAATTACTGTATTTCCCGGCAATTCTCTATATCGCAATTCCTGATGTTGCGCCGGTGACGGCGACAAATGCGTTGTTAGTGATTTTATTTATGTATGTTTATAGAAGGTTTGAGCTCTTTTTGAGATGTTTTACACCTAATAAAAATGATTTTTGGAATCATACTCCATGCCTCACGGAGCTGAGAGCTGTGTACTGTTGTAACAGTCGACCTAGAGCACATTTTGCCCCATTCCATTACGTTCTCGCTTCACTTCGCCTCCTTCGGCTCAGGTAGACCACATTCAACTAGGTTTTTCCTGTCGGAGCTGCAATGCACCTCACTTTGCTGACCGGCATTCATGCATGCCTCAGAGTATTTGGAAGTGCCGCGTCCCACCCCAGAATGCCCACACCGCGCCCATTGCATGCCCCTTCATGTTAGGCGCAGCCGAAAGTGGCGAAGCTTGCACCTAACATCGCATCCCTGCGTCCGACAAAGGGTTCGGATCGGTGAGCCGCAGTTTTCGCCAGAAAACAGGCGCAACTCCCAATCATACATGTCGCCCTTAGTCTTTAATGAGAAAATATAAAACCAAAATCACAATAGAACAATAGCCTATTAATTCCCTATACTCACCCTATGGGTGAAAGAATGGATACCTATCAAAACAAAGCAGGGTAGCCACTCCAATAAGGGAGACTCCGCACAGGAACTTGCTCTCAGAAAGACCCCATAATGTCTAGCAATAATGGTAATAATAAGTTATGAAAGACACAAAGAAATCATATACAACATACAGATTCAGATAAATCTATAGAAAAGACTATAAGGGCATGTCCCCACGGCACGGGTTTTCGGACATTTTTTCAGGCGGTTTGCGGTTTTGCAGGCCGTAAATTAGCACAATGGGCTTCTATGGAAAACCCATGCAGCAGTCCCCACTGCATGGGTTTTCCGCCCAGCAGTTTTTCCGCCTGCAGGCCGCCCGCAAAACATTCTACAAGCACATTCTTCCGCTCGATTTTCAGACGGACTCTGTGGGGACGGCCGCAAGACAGGATAAATACCAACTGGTATTTTTCCCTTGCCGTGGGGACACAGCCTAATGTTGCAGAATTAGATGTCGAACAATCGAACGGATATAGTCAATGGGTGGTCAGCATCCAGCTAAGGTGCCAGAGATCTATTACTAAATTAGAGGCAAATTATTTGATTTCTCCAAATATATAATAAATCTTTTATATTTAAGTCTTCTGTTATTTTATTACTTTAGTCTTTAAGTTGACAGATGTTAGGAATTAACACTCTATTCCTTTAAAGGGGTTTTGCCACCATGTAATGTTGACGTGGGAACCTCCAAAATTCGTATTTAATCACTTTTCTAAATATATGTGATTAAAAAAAGTGAAAACTCTGAGAGCTACAGCATTTCTCAACCCCCCTTGGTTACCACAAAGCTTCCCCTAGTCACGACCCAGGAGCTGAAAGGCCGCGCTTGCGTGAATCACTTCTTATCTGATGACAGGCAGAATGAATGGTCTTTTAAGGCACCGGGTAGTAGTCCCCGGCGCCGCCGCTATCCGCCGCCGCCGCCGATCGTTAGGGTCCTAAGCCGTTACCAGTCGCTAAGCTATCGGCTTAGGACCTTGGCGACGGCAGCGGTGGCGGGACTAACTGTATGTGCGTCCGGCGGACGCACATACAGTTAGATGCTTTGGCGGAGCAGAGAGCTCCGCAGAGTATCGGCCGCCGCAGGCAGGATGCGGCTCTGTGCGCGCCTGTGCTGTGCGCGCCGGAGTCAGCGTCATCAGAGTGTAGCGCGGCCGGGTGACGTCACCCTGTGAGGAAAAAGACCGGGAGCAGCGACAGCGGCAGCGACAGGGAGCGAGGTCAGGTGAGTGCTGTCAGTTTATTACTTTTAATTGTCTCTATTCATGCTGGTGGCCTATAATCTAAATATAAATGTGCAGGGAGGGGGGCTATTATCTACTTCTATATGTGCAGGGGGGTCCTATTATCTACTTGTATATATGTGCAAGGGGGGCCTATTATCTACTTGTATATATGTGCAGGTGAGGGCCTATTATCTACTTGTATATATGTGCAGAGGGGGGCCTATTATCTACTTGTATATATGTGCAGAGGGGCTATTATCTACTTTTATATGTGCAGAGGGGCTATTATCTGCTGTTATAAAAGTAGATAATAGCCCCCTGCACATATAAAAGTAGATAATAGCCCCCCTGCACATATATGTGCAGGGGGCTATTATCTACTTATATACGTGCAGGGAGGAGCTATAATCTATATATACATGTGCTGTGGGGCCTATAAGCTATCTATATACCTGCTGGGGGACCTATAAGCTATCTATATACCTGCTGGGGGACATATAACCTACCCATGTGTGCTGGGGGACCTAAACCTGCCTATATACCTGCTGGGGAATCCGTAACCTGCCCATATACCTGCTGGGGGATCCGTAACCTGCCTATATACCTGCTGGGGGAACCGTAACCTGCCCATATACCTGCTGGGGGATCCGTAACCTGCCTATATACCTGCTGGGGATCCGTAACCTGCCCATATACCTGCTGGGGGACCCGTAACCTGCCCATATCCCTGCTGGGTGTCCCGTAACCTGCCCCTATACCTGCTGGGGGATCCGTAACCTGCCCATATACCTGCTGGGGGATCCGTAACCTGCCTATATACCTGCTGGGGGATCCGTAACCTGCCCTATACCTGCTGGGGGATCCGTAACCTGCCTATATACCTGCTGGGGGATCCGTAACCTGCCCATATACCTGCTGGGGATCCTAACCTGCCCATATACCTGCTGGGGGGATCCGTAACCTGCCCATATACCTGCTGGGGGATCCGTAACCTGCCCATATACCTGCTGGGGGATCCGTAACCTGCCCATATACCTGCTGGGGGACCCGTAACCTGCCCCTATACCTGCTGGGGGACCCGTAACCTGCCCCTATACCTGCTGGGGGACCCGTAACCTGCCCCTATACCTGCTGGGGGACCCGTAACCTGCCCCTATACCTGCTGGGGGACATATAAAGTATATAACCACCTACTAGGGTACGTATAACTTACTGGGGGACCCTATTACCTTCACTGGGGGACACAATTTACTGCGTTGTGAAGTCGCTAACAGTCGTTAAGCCAGTTGTTAAGGCCTCAAGACAAGTCAGTTGATAAGAGTAAGCAATCGACTCCGCGGACTCCAGTCGGTTGTTAAGCCAGTTGTTAAGGCCTCAAGTCGATTGATAAGACCTTAGCAATCGACTCCGGGGAATAACGGGTAGAAATATGTTTTCTTTTTTATACAGAATAAATAGCTGTAGTGTTATTAGATCCCTGCTTTATTTGATGAAGAAGCTTTCAATCTGCTGTTTAGAATAGGTGTTCTCTTTTGTATACAGAATTCACAAGTTATAGTTTGATTATTTGAGTGAACATGTCACAGGATCCGTTATGCAGGCTCTGTGCTCTGGCTGTGTGTGTCTGTGTGCGTTTCTGTGTCTTGCTGCGTGATTTGTTTACATTACATTAGCTGCTTAGCAGATAAGGCTCTTCCTGACAGTGCCGTCTGAGGCTCTGTGTCTTGCTGCATTGAATCCACTGTTGTACTGTTTATTAGTTCACTTAAGTTTTGAGACGCTCCCTTTGGATTCCTCACTCCCCCCTCCCCTCTCCCTTTCTCCACTGCAGCTTCATGACTCAGCTTGATTTGTTTACATCTTGCTCTCATGCTGAAGGAGGTCAGTACTTGGTCTGGTGGCAAATCCCCTTTAAGGTTGTTCATGCCTTCTGGCCTAGCTACATTGGAGCAGAACCAATCAGAGCTCTGAACCTGCGTTCAATCAATGGCTGAGGCAGGGTGTTTGTCCTTGTTTCTCAGTCCTCCCATTACCTGTGATTGTGTTCAGTGTCCTGACTCCATTTTGCTACATTGCTATTCATGCTTTGTTTATATACTCTAATGCTTTCTGATTTTGGCCTGTTTCCTGGTTACTCTTCTGCTCTACGATTTGGATCATTCATACTATCCTGGCTTTTGACCTGGCTTGATTATTGACTTTGCTTTTTCTGCTGCTGATTCCGTCTAGCACCATCTGGTTAGGTTCTAGCTGTCTCTCCCACCTGCCCTTGTTTTCTGACATCATCTCTGCAGACACAACTTGGGTCTCTAGCAGTCAAATCCAACCTGCCTTGGGATGAGCTCTGGTGAAAAGCTTGGGGTTGCCTAAGACACTGCTTCCCAAATTTGTATACATTTGCTCTGTCACCCTATAGTCTGTTTAGGTAATTGCTTGAGTAGCAATCCCATTCAAGGAAATTGCTTCAGTGGCAATTCCATAACAACATATTAGTCTTTATTTATATATGGTAGTGGTCATCATGATTTCAAGAGTCACTAGAGATCATTGCCAGTCAAATCAAATTAGAACTTAAGAACAATACATTCAGGATGGCTTATTTTGTGACAGAAAGACTTTTTGAGTATCAGAACATGCACGTGTACAATTTACTTTTGGCATACCTGTAATTTTTCATAATTTCAGTACCACGCATGTAGTCACTGATTATCCACAGATGAACAGATAACCAAGCAAAAAATGCATAGGGAAAAAAAAAGGACATGCTCCATTATTACAACTAGCCATGATCTACGCGGCAGTGTGACATGAGAATGTACTTATACTACAGATGAATATATACCCCTTATATCTCTGCTGCAGCATTTCAAATTAAATCATAGCTGGCTGCAATGAGGAAGCCTGTCCCTGTTCCAGGATGCCCATGTTCAGGCAGCGTGAAGCTCTGGACAGGTTCCTTTTAAATTCTGCAGTTTAGCTTCAAGATATATCTGTACATAGATTGTTTGGACACTTAATATGCAATTATTTTTTGGGGGGGTTAATGTCTTTTGGAAGAATAGTTTAAAAGGGTATTCTCATCTCACTGACTAATTTTAAACATGTAGGCAAAGATAAAGACTATTACCAAACACATTGTTGCTTAAATTTTGACCCTTAAGGTATGTTCACACAGTGGGGTGGGTCCGTGTGACCATACGCTTTAGGTCCGTCTAGCAGGGCCCAAACACACATCTAACACTGAGCAGCGTAATTTTACACGGGTCGCATTGTAAAACACGTATCGGCATTCACATGAGTGATCGCCGATGCGTGTTTATACTCCGTCTTTCGGATCCATCTTTCGGATCCGTTCAGTGTCGGACTGGGG
This sequence comes from Phyllomedusa bahiana, assembly GCA_025379985.1. Classification (NCBI taxonomy): domain Eukaryota; kingdom Metazoa; phylum Chordata; class Amphibia; order Anura; family Hylidae; genus Phyllomedusa; species Phyllomedusa bahiana. Next base: position 73,202 of record JAODAL010011803.1, read on the forward strand.
GGTCTGGGGCCCACAGGGGAATTGATCTTGGGGGGCCCACCATACTGTACATGAGAATATTACCGGCCTCTCGACATAAATGCGTCCATTTTACCACATAAAACAGTAATGCAAAACAGAAGTGTATTGTGTAGTACAATAGCAAGAGAGTCACATATCTGTCAGTCTAACAAAATCATGGGAAAACACGGCTAAAGTAGCTCCATCCATATCCCCCTCCACCAACATACAATATCCCCCTCCGCCCACATACAATATCCCCCTCCACCCACATACAATATCCCCCTCCCCCCACAAACAATATCCCCCTCCACCCACATACAATGTCCCCCTCCACCCACATACAATGTCCCCCTCCACCCACATACAATGTCCCCCTCCACCCACATACAATATCCCCCTCCACCCACATACAATATCCCCCTCCACCCACATACAATGTCCCCCTCCACCCACATACAATATCCCCCTCCAGCCACATACAATATCCCCCTCCACCCACATACAATATCCCCCTCCACCCCACATACAAGTCCCCCTCCACCCACATACAATATCCCCCCCCCACCCACATACAATATCCCCCCCCCCCACCCACATACAATATCCCCCTCCACCCACATACAATATCCCCCTCCACCCACATACAATATCCCCCTCCACCCACATACAATATCCCCCCCACCCACATACAATATCCTCCTCCACCCACATACACTATCCCCCTCCACCCACATACAATATCCCCCTCCACCCACATCCCAAATCCTCCTCCACCCCCACATACAATATCCCCCTCCACCCACATACAATATCCTCCTCCCCCACATACACTATCCCCCTCCACCCACTTACAATATCCCCTCCACCCACATACAATATCCCCCTCCTCCCACATACAAAATCCCCCTCCACCCAAAATACATTATCCCCCACCATGTTTCCCTTGGTCACAACACCCCCACTACCTTCTAAAATAATCACCAGCAAGAAAGTAAAAGTGTAACTCCTATCACAGGTCAATCAGGGACACAATGTACCTGGCATTATACCGGCGCCGATATAACCTACAACACCCGCCGAATAGAGACCCAAAGAATCAGAAAACCAGCTCAGTATAACCTACAACACCGCCATATAAGAGACCACATAGAGGTCAACACCAGCTCAGGTCACATCACATTACAGTGAAACAGCACTGAACCAATATAAAGTAAAATAACCCCTGAAATCAGTACTCCCCGGGAGACGTCCTATCTGAGGAGCCCGTTCTCTTTTTTCATGAGTCGTTCTTATTGCCTTTTTCCTAGGCAGCCGTTCCGCACCGCCATGATGACTGGTCCCGGCCACAGCTCATCCCTGCAGAAATTACACACAAATATCTTAGAATCCCCAATTTTCCAGCAACTCTTTACCCATTCCCACCTCTCTACAAACTTCCCAGGGGGGGGAGAGCGGGTACAAGCCATAACTTAGAGGCCTAGTAAACCTAAGGGCTGGAAGGTGGGGAAAGGGCTAACCCCCTGGAGATAATGCTACAACATGGGCTGCTGCCCTCTCAATTTTTATTACCAGGTAGGTACAAGACCCTAGGTAGGGAGGCAATAGGCAAGGCCCATCTGTAGGGAGTGGTTTCTCCCAGTTAGGTAAGCTGTAGGTAGTTAGGGACCCCCTTTAGGTAGTATACAGGCAGTTAGGCTTCCCATGAAGTAGTATACAGGCAGTTAAGGCCTCTTTTAGGTAGTTTGCAGGCAGTTAGGGGTCTCCTTTAGGTAGTGTGCAGGAAGTCCGGGCTCCCCCCTTAGCTACTGTGTAGGTAGTCAGGGCCCCTTTAGTATTTAGGTAGCCAGGGCCCCCTTTGTAGTCAGGGCCCCCCTGTAGGTAGTCAAAGCGTCCCTTTAGGTAGCCAGGGCCCCATTGTAGTCAGGGCCCCCCCTTGTAGTCAGGGCCCTCTTTAGGTAGCCAGGGGCCCCCTTTGTAGTCAGGGCCCCCCTTGTAGTCAGGGCCCCCCTTGTAGCCAGGGGCCCCCTTTAGGTAGCCAGGGGCCCCCTTTGTAGTCAGGGTCCCCTTGTAGCCAGGGCCCCCCGTTAGGTAGCCAGGGACCCGCTGGTAGCCCGGGACCCCAGTAGGTAGCCAGGGACCCCGTGTGGTGAGGGCCCCCTTTTTTAGACAGGGCCCCCCTTTTAACCCGGGCCCCCCTTTGTAGCCAGGGCCCCCCCTTGTAGTCAGGGCCCCCCCTTGTAGCCAGGAGCCCCCCTTGTAGCCAGGAACCCCCCCCTTTCAGTCAGGGGCCCCCCCTTGTAGCCAGGGCCCCCCCTTGTAGCCAGGGCCCCCCTTGTAGCCAGGGACCCCTTTTATAAGCCAGGTACCCCCTTTAAAAGCCAGGACCCCATTGTAGTCAGGGCCCCCTTTATAGCCAGGGACCCCCTTTATAGCCAGGGACCCCCCCTTGTAGCCAGGGACCCCCCCTTGTAGCCAGGTCCCCCCTTGTAGTCAGGTCCCCCCTTGTAGCCAGGGACCCCCTTGTAGCCAGGGACCCCCTTTATAGCCAGGGACCCCCCTTGTAGTCAGGTCCCCCCTTGCAGTCAGGGCCCCCCCCTTGCAGTCAGGGCCCCCCCCTTGCAGCCAGGGACCCCCTTTATAGCCAGGAAACCTTTCCCTTTTAGCCAGGGCCCCCCTTGTAGCCAGGGCCCCCGCTTGTAGTCAGGGCCCCCTTTAAAAGCCAGGGACCCCCTTGTAGCCAGGGACCCCCTTTAGTTCAGGGCCCCCTTTCTAGCCAGGGACCCCTCTTGTAGCCAGGCCCCCCCTTGTAGCCAGGGACCCCCCTTGTTGTCAGGTCCCCCCTTGTTGTCAGGTCCCCCCTTGTAGTCAGGGACCCCTTGTAGCCAGGGACCCCTTGTAGCCAGGGACCCCCTTTATAGCCAGGGCCCCCCTTGTAGCCAGGGACCCCCTTTATAGCCAGGGACCCCCCTTGTAGCCAGGGCCCCCCCTTGTAGCCAGGGACCCCCTTGTAGCCAGGGACCCCCATTTTAGCCAGGGACCCCCTTGTAGCCATGGACCCCCCTTGTAGCCAGGGAACCCCCTTGTAGCCAGGGACCCCCTTTATAGCCAGGGACCCCCCTTATAGCCAGTGCCCCCCGTGTAGCCAGGGACCCCCCGTGTAGCCAGGACCCCCCTTGTAGCCAGGGACCCCCCTTTTTAGACAGGGACCCCCCCCTTATAGCCAGGGGCCCCCTTGTAGCCAGGGCCCTCTTGTAGCCAGGGACCCCCCTTGTAGCCAGTGATTACCCCCTTGTAGTCAGGTCCCCCCTTGTAGCCAGGGACCCCTTTATAGCCAGGGCCCCCCTTTATAGCCAGGGACCCCCTTTATAGCCAGGGACCCCCTTTATAGCCAGGGCCCTCTGGTAGCCAGGGACCCCCCTTGTAGCCAGTGATTCCCCCCTTGTAGTCAGGTCCCCCCTTCTAGCCAGGGACGCCTTTATAGCCAGGGCCCCCCTTGTAGCCAGGGACCCCCTTTATAGCCAGGGACCCCCTTTATAGCCAGGGACCCCTTGTAGCCAGTGATTCCCCCCTTGTAGTCAGGTCCCCCCATGTAGTCAGGTCCCCCCTTCTAGCCAGGGACCCCTTTATAGCCAGGGCCCCCCCTTGTAGCCAGGGCCCCCCCTTTTAGCCAGGGACCCCCTTTATAGCCAGGGCCCCCCTTGTAGCCAGGGACCCCCTTTATAGCCAGGGCCCCCCTTGTAGCCAGGGCCCCCTTGTAGCCAGGGACCCCCTTTATAGCCAGGGCCCCCCCCCTTTTAAACCAGGGGCCCCCTTTATAGCCAGGGCCCCCTTGTAGCCAGGGACCCCCTTTATAGCCAGGGCCCCCTTGTAGCCAGGGCCCCCCTTGTATCCAGGGACCCCCTTTATAGCCGGGGCCCCCCTTTTAGCCAGGGACCTCCTTTATAGCCAGAACAAAAAAAACAAAAAAAAAAACAAAGAGCCACTTACCTGGCTCGGCTCCTGCTCCCGGCCGCCGGCTCCTGCTGCACTGCATAGGGGGCGCGGTTTGGGGTGATGTACACCCGCGCCCCCTTTCTCAGCATAGGGCCGGCGCCCGGCAGGCTGAAGGCCTAGCATCTTCACCCGCCGTGAGATCACGGAGCGCAGCGCTAGTGGCGCTGTGCCCGCTGACAAACCACTCCCCCGCAGGCCCCGGAGTCGGGGACATTAGTCCCCGGCTACCGGCCGGTCTCTGAGCGCTCGGACGCAGGTCCCGGCGTTCAGGGACCGCATGCGCCGACGGCCCCGGGAGCGACGGCACTGCCCCGGGGCCCCCAGCGGCTCGGGGGGGCCCACCGGGGATTTTCCCCCGGTCCCCCCCGGGGGGCCCAGTCCCCAGCCTGGATCCGTTCCAAGAATTGACATATCAATTCTTGGTCTGAAAGACGCAGCAGGAGCCCTATAATAAAGTATATATAATAAAGCATCCAACACGGATCTAAAAACGCTACGTTTTTGGATGCGATTTTCGGATCCAACACGGATCCCAAATCGTATCCAAAAACGCCGTGTGAACAAGCCCTTACTCCATGTCCCCACGGCACGGGTTTTCGGCCGGTTTTTCAGACCGCCTGAAAAACCGGCCGAAAATTAGCACAATTGTGCTCTATGGAAAACCCGTGCAGCAGTCCCCACTGCACGGGTTTTGCCGTCAGACGGCTTTGCCGCCGGCGGTCCGGCCGCAAAACATTGTAGAAGCACAATCTTCCGTCCGGTTTCCGGACGGAAGATGTGCTTCTCAATGGGAGGGGGGAGGGCTCTTCTCCGCTCATCGCGGAGAAAAGGCGCCCCGCCCTCCCCCCGCGGGCGTGGGGACGGCCGCATAACAGGACAAATACCGGACGGCAAACCGGACGGTATTTTTCCCCTGCCGTGTGGATGTGTCCCTAGAGTTACTGACCTGGAAGCGGCACAGTTATGTGTAATTACATAAGAGATAAAAAAGAGTCATTTAGCAGCTAAGAGTGGCAACATGTAAGTTTGTCTCTGTCACTAGAAGCTTCCTTTCATGACAAGTACAGCTTTGCAAGCTCACATTTAGGGGCCGTTCACACGGCACAGGACAAATACCGGCCGGTTTGCCGGCTGGTATTTGTCCTGTTTTGCAGCCGTCCTGACGGCCGTGGGGGGGACGGCTTTTCTCCGCGATGAGCGGAGAACAGCCCTCCCCCTCCTATTGAACAGCACAGATTCCGTCCGGAAACCGGACGGAAGATTGTGCATGTTCAATGTTTTGCCGCCGGTCCGCCGGCGACAAAACAGTCGGGCGGAAAACCCATGCAGTGGGGACTGCTGCACGGGTTTTCCATAGAGCACAATTGTGCTCATTTTCGGCCGGTTTTTCAGGCGGTCTAAAAAACCGCAACCGGCTGAAAAACCGGCCGAAAACCCGTGCAGTGGGGACATGCCCTAATAGTCAGACATTCTGCTCGGACAGGATCATTGTTTTTCACAACTCCTCCATCCGTAATATCCCTGTAAGGCTATGTCTGCACTGCTCTCGTTTTCAGTCTTTTTTTGGTGTTTTTCATTTTCTGAAACAACTGCAAACAGATCACATAGACTTTAGTAGTAAAATCATTTCTGCTCCCGGTTGTTTTTTTGAAACATACTGCAAAAAATGCCAGGACAGGAGAGAAAATTTGCTATTAAAGTCTATGTCTAATGCCATGTATTTCTGCCCAAAAAAATGCACCGAAAAAGGTGTAAAAAAAATGCAAAACACGCCAAAAACGGTTGGTTTTTTAAAGGTTTTTTTTGACATGCATTGGACAAAATATCAGTTTTATGAATGGTTTTAGGATTTTTTGTCCAATGCCGTGTAGGCCTAGCCTTCGGCTATGTCTCTACTGCACAAGTTTTCGGTCAGTTTTTAGACATTTTTTGTTTTCTGAAATCGCTGGAAAAAACAACTGAAAACAGATTCCAAAGACTTTAATAGTAAAAACGCTCTGTAGTCTCCACAGAATGTTTTTTTTTTCTGCTCCTAGTCGTTTTTTGAAACATGTTGCAAAAAAATAACAAAAAGGGCAGAAAATTTACTATTGAAGTCTATGTAAACTACCAGACGTTTTTGGCATGTTTTTTGGCACGTTTCTTTGTAGAACTCCACAACAATTTAATGCTGTGCTTTTCCACAAAAAAAACACGCCATAAAATTGCCGCAAAAAAACGGTTGTTTTTTTAGCTGTTTTTGACATGCACTGGACAAAAAAACTGAACGGTTTTAGGATTTGGTTTTCAGCAAGTTTTTTGTCCAATAATAATAATCTTTATTTATATAGTGCCAACAAATTTCGCAGCACTTTACAATGTAGAGGGTATAATTACAGACAAAAGACAGACAATACACAGTGAAAGCTACTTACAGGTGAGACACAAGGTGTGAGGGCCCTGCTCGCAAGAGCTTACAATCTAAGATGCCGTGTAGACCTAGCCTTAGAGGGACATGTATGAAAAATGTCTAGGTCTAGGACTGTATTTGTTGCCCTTTCATTTTTTCAGAGCACCATATGAAATTAAAGGGGAGCTCTGATTGGTTGTTATAGGCAACAAGGCAAAGAACCATTTGAGGTAAAAGCCAATTGTCCTCATCTTAAGGAAAAAAATTATTTCCCGACTACAAATCTAACAATCTGAATAAATCCATGGATCATCGACCCATCTCCAGAAATCTAGTCACTGTAACAAGTAATATTACTCTATGATTTTAGTGAGTTCACCGTGACAAGTTCCTCTGGCAAAGAGTTCCATAGTTTCACTGCTCTTATGGTAAAGAATCCCTTTCTGTGTTTTTGTAGAAGCCTTTCTTACTTCTAGATGTAGAGGACTGTCATGATGTGCACCACGGTCCCCGCTACAGACTATGGATGCGCTTGTGTTCTGCGACGCCGCTAAGTGTGCTACTCATATCTCCCCGCTCCTGCTCTGTCTGTCTCTCCTGCTTCTGCCCGGCACACACACACCGGCATTTTAAGTTTTAAAGGGCCAGCGTGCCCTTGACACCCTATCACCTGTCACCTCTGTCTTTATTAGGATGCCTCCCCTGATCTTCCATGACAGTTTGTTGCTATTTCTTTTCTAGAGAGTGTGCTATTTCCTGTGTGCTGTGATTCCTGGTGCTGACTCATTGCTATTGAACTTTGGCTAATCTCTGCCTGCCGCCTGCCTGCCCTGACCTTTCTGCTAGAGACCTGGATACGCTTCTGTCTGCCACTTGCCCTGACCTCTCTGCCAGTGACCACAGTACGCCTCAGCCAGCTACCTCTGTTTCCTTTTTTGCACCTCGGCGTCATCGTGAGTGGCCACATCAAGGGTAGCGACCTGGGAGTCTCCCGCAGTGAAGTCCAACCTGAATAATGGGGAGCACCTTAGACTCTGCTCCTTGGCATGGTTAAAGTCATCTCTTGTGGTGAACCTGCGGCTCTACCACCTGTGTTCATGACAGTACAAACTGGCCATGGATCCCGCCAAGGTGCTTTTGCCTGATGTTTAAGACATTGCGGCCATAGCAGCTCAACAAAGCCACAGCCAGGAGAAGCTTTTTCAGATGCTTCAAGTTCTTGCAGCACGTCTTCCTGACGTCACAACTGTACATGCTGTAGCTCTACCCTCTGCTATCCTTTCTGGTCCTGGTTTGCACCTTCCACTTCCACCTTATTACCACAGGGACCCCAAGCCATGCTGCAGGTTTTTAAACTAGTACACCGTTCAAGTCCTTGCACACCAATTCTCTTCTAAGCCACGCCTGACGGCTAATTTGCAGTGGTTTCTGAAGGTCTTCAGCAAGGTTTTTGAGGCACCTTTTTCTGCTGCGTCATCTCTGCTTTGTTTAGATCAAGGCAATTCTATGGTGGGGCAATATGCCATACAGTTTTGCAGGCTGTCCGCTGAGCTAGATGGAATAATGAACCTCTTGTAGCAGCCTGTTGCAAGGGTCTCGCAGGGCGAATCAAGGATTTGCCCGGGTAGTTGAGATTTTCCCAACCTCTCTGAATGACCTAATTGGGGATGGCCAAATAGAATTGGGCATCCGTGCACTGAGACACATCAATAGCACTGCCAGCAAGCAAAGAATCCTTTTCCCGGCCCCGCAGAGTTCCTAGTCTCACACCATTTTTTTTTTCGAGACCTCCACTGCCTCCACCATCAGTTACTCATTATGAGCCCATGCAAGTGGAAAAAACTCACTTGTCTGAGGAAGAACGCAATCACAGACGTCACCTGAACCTCTGTCTGTATTGTGGCAGAAAGACACGTTTCCTGAAGGACTGTCTGCTTTGTTGAGGAAACTCCAGTGCCATACGTTTGCTGGAAGAGACAATCCTAGGTGAAGAAATATGGGGCATCACTGCACACTTACATCACAGTCAAACTCTGTCTGCTAACCCCCACCCATAGGTATCCAGGTTTCAGTTTCTGTCCTCACTGGATTCTGTCTCGACAAGAAATTCATAAATTCGTCTTATAGATGTCCAGTATCTTTTACCAGTTATATTCATCTTGATTAAGGACTCTGTCAATGGAAAGGTCCTTGTAGGGTTATACACAGTACCAGAACTCGAACTGCTAATTTCTACCGTTTGGGGGTATTGCCATAAGATTTGTTCCCCATGCTCCACGTACACTTCAGCAACTCTGGATCTCTTCCATGTTGCAACTTTATGCCTCTAAATTGGACTGGGAATAAGAGGGGAGGTTACTCGGCTGGTGTAGCACGGTTAACTTCAGGTGCTTGCGCCACCCCCGTTTGGTGAAACCCTATTTACCCAACTACACACGTCCAAATCTGCTTCCTAGTCTGCCTGTTCCGTAAACAAGACTTTGCAGTTGACTTCTGGTGAGGTGCAGCAAACTGAAGAAAACTGTCTGCCACATTGGTCCTAATGCCTGGAATGTCATGTCCTACAGTAGAGTTGTATTCTCTGTTCTGTGTCCGAACACACATCAGAATGGCTTTTATCGATAAGTCATCCTCTTCCAGACAGTGATGGTTTCCTCATTCATAGAAAAGTTCGGGCTTAAATAAAATCATTAACAAAAAACCAAAATTGATTATCAATAACATTTCCTTGATCTCTGAACTCTTTGATGGTCTATTGGTGGCCAGGATATTCATCAAGCTCGACTTGCAGGAAGATCTAATAATTGAATTTCTATTCTTCATGGCCACAAATGGAATCTATGGCTTTCACGCAACACATGAATGCAGCACTTTGAACTACCAGTGATCGCTCTTGGACTCTGCCAATGCTCCATGTGGTCTTTAAAGATTTCGTAAAAGGGATCTTTTTGTGACTCTCCTATATGCTTGTGGTGGTCTACCTATGTTACAAAACAATCGTTCTGCCTAAACTTGAGAAGTCCTTTTTGAACACAATCAAGTCGCCCTTCCTCGGGGTCGGTGTCTCTATAAGGCTCTGCAAGATGGTCCAGCAATTGTCTGCTGTTTTCCACGTGGACTAAACCTGTCGGGACTTTGGGCTAGCCAAAGTTTTTGGGGTTTGTAAATTACCTATCACCAATTTATTGCCCACTTTTTCCACTTTGTCAGTGGCCCATATTGGCTCTAACAAAGAAGGAACAGCAACCTAAGCTATGGTGCCGAGGTTGTGAAGATTGCTTTTGCTTTTCCGTTTTAAGATTAAGGCCACTCTTTGACTACAGCACGTTCTGGACCCGTTCCTCTGACTTTGTGGACTTGACTCCAAGCCACAACATTTAAATTTTCTCCCCCAAAAGCGTCTAATTTCCACAGTCCCCCCATAAACCACAATGGATCGATCCTGGGAAGATTTTCATAAGACCTGCCTTGAGAAATGAGTTCTCCATGGATCACTCTAAGATTGAACGGTATCTTGGCAATTATAAAATCCTTAGGTGGCTGATGTCCAACATTAAAGTAGAATTTTGTTCGTAGCCTGTTCTACCTGTGCCTTGTAACAAGTCACTCACAATCATAAACCTCCTGACTCATGCAACTCTGCTATACCCAAAAGACCTTGGAACCATATAGCTATGGACTTTATTATGATTTCATCATTCCTCGGCTCATACTGTTTTCTGGGGTAGTACACAGACTGTTTCTCTCAAGGATGTCTCATTATTGTACCTCTCACAGGCAATGCCCTCAGCTCCTCAACTAGCCTAACCACTTGCTTTGCTGCACATATTCATGCCTGTATGGAACTTCTCTTTACTGTATCTGATCGTGGGTGGACGAGGGTTTAACCTTTTGTCTCCAAGGTTTGGGTGTGAGCGCTCTGTTCCCTCCCAGGCAAACAGGTCAAGATGGACTTCTCTTCTACTTGGGGGCGCTAACTCTCAAATCCTACGGAATGATGGGAAAGAGTGAATCAAGCCCTCAGGAATTAAGTTTGTTACTTTGTTCTCTTCAGGTCGATTGCGGCTGCTGATTTAACTTACCTGGCTACCAGGTTCACATTGATTCTGACAATGTGGATATCCTCCCGTTCCTCATTGTTTACAGGGTGACATCCCATCCTACACGCTTTCCAGCTGTCTGCCTTGAGTACCAGCAGTGGAATCCCAAAGTTCAGGAAAATATTCAGCTTTGGCAAGATACACGGCAATCTATTCTTCAAGTATCTTCCTGAACAAGACTTTGCAGATCATGAAGCCAGAGATCTCCTCCTGTGTTATATCTGGAGATAAGATGTGGTTATCTACCAGGTACGTCACCTGAGATTCCTAGCCTCAAACTTGGCTCATGATTCCCTTTCCTTGTAAATCAATCCGGTCCATATAAGCTTCGTTTTTCTCCATCAAATGCACATCCCAAATTCCTTCCAGTCTCTCTCTTAAACCTCTTGTCCTCAATGCTTCTCTCAAAAGCCCATGGTTGTCTCCTAAAGAAGCGGACTCTAACGACATCTAGGAGGTCCAGGAAAGCATGGCGGTGAAAGCTGCTCAGGAGGGAAAACATAATTAACTAGTAGACTGGAAGGATTTAGGCCCAAAAAAGAGGTCTTGGGGGAACCTATGGAAAATATTATCGCTCCCAACTTCACCCGTATAATTTTCAGGAGGTAGCGACCTGGGAGTCTTCCCAGGTGAGGCCCAAACTCGGCCCTTGCGGCAGACTTAGTGAATGCTACGGGCTCTTTGATTCACTCTTGGCGTGGTTCAAGTCAGCTTGGGCAGTGATTCCTGCAAGATAAACCATCTGTGTAGTGAGCACGATCTCCTTTTTGTTACAGATATAGTCCAGATATAAATTACATTGTTGCAAGATCTCTCTAGGTCCCTGGTATTATCTATACTTTTTTCTCAAACTTAAAACACTAATTTTGACAATATCTCTGGGTACTGTTTTTCTTCACTTATTCCTTTTTATTATTTTTGTTTTATCTTTGAAAAATGCTCTAAGCTCTACAAGCGGTGTTTTCTTGGTATGGATGCCCAAAACTGTAGCCCAATGGTCCATGCTTGGTGTGTTGTTTGACTAGTAATTTGTATTCTGTTGTAGAAATATGGTTCTTATTCATGTGCATCTTTCTATACCGTTTGAAAACCCACTTGGGTCTTATTGCATTCGCTAGCAGCCTGATGACATTGGTTGCTACAGTTTGGTTTATGCCAACTAAGATTACCGAGAGTATTTTTCATGTGTGCTTTACCCAGAATTTTTGCTAATTAGTTATGTTTCATAACTTTGAATTTTTTCAAGTGTTAAAACCTCATTTGTCCATTTCTTTACCTGAGCGCTTAAATTTTACCAGATTTACTTTGTGACAATGATACTGTCTTTTTTGTGGGGTAATTTCTTACACAATTTAGTTCCTCTGCAAAGATTGATTTTTACTTTTGCAATCCTCTGTAAGGTCACATTATTATATTAACAGAATAGGGCCCAGTGTATGTACCTTAATAACACTCTCTGCTTTATAGTTACCATAAACACTTGGAAAACACGTCTCCAAGCTTAAGCTTATCATTTAACTTACCAACCTTGTATGCAGGACAGTATCAGATACTTAGTAAACTAAAGATACAGTTGAAGCAGAATGTTTACATAACACTATAATAAATAAGATAAATTATGAATGGTTTTTTTCCAACTATCTGACATGATAATCTGAATAAACTTAACTGTTTTTGGTCAATTTCAGATTACCAAAATTATTTATATTTACAAATGCCAGAATAAATGATTTTGAGAGAATTTTTTAAGGCTTTTTATGACTGTTCTGCAAAGTAAAAAGTTTACATAAGAATAGGCATTACTATGCATATATTGAACAATTTTGGACAGCCCCACATGATGATATCATGTCTTTTGGAAGTTTCTTAAAAGTTTTAATTGAGATAATTAGAGATACTTCTGTGGATGTATCTTTAAGCACACAGAACACACTGTTTCTGTGTGTAACATCAATGGAAAGTCTAATAACAAAATATAGAAAGATATTAAGGAAGAGAATTGTGGACTGCGCACAAGTCTGATTCATCCATTGACTGCAATTTACAGATATATGAAGGTGCATTGTTCATCTGTAAAACAAAAATATTACGCAAGTTCAAACAAGTATGTGAATGTCCAGCCTTCATAATGCTCAGGACTGGAGACGTGTGTTCTGTTGTTCTCAGTGTTGTATGTGTTTGGTCCATCCACTCTTGTACATATCAATCTCTTAGAACCAAAAGCAATAGACTTGTGAAGGATGTGCTGGAGGAAAGCTTGGTAAGATTGTTTTCCTTTTCCACAGTGAAACGAGTCAACTGTACCAAAATGGGCTGAAAGGCCACTTGCAGGAAGAATACATTTTACTCACGCAAAACGAAAAATATATAAAGCAGTTTATGTTTGCAAATGACACGCAAAGGATCAAAGACTTGAATTTTTGGAGGACATGTCCAATGGTCTGACGAAACTAAAAATTTGAAACTGTGCTTTAGGCATATTAACATCGTTACGTAGGAGGGAAAAAGGGTGAAGCTTGGAAGCTAAGAAAGATACCTCATCCCAATGTTGAAACGAGGGGGTGCTAGCATTCATGTTGATGGGGTTGTTTTGGCCGAAGGAGGGGTACTAGTGCACTTAACAAAATAGACTGGATCTGAGGAAAGGAAAAATATGTTGCGCAATTCTGAAAGCAAACATCTAAGACATCAGTCAGAAAGTTAAAGATTGGGCAGAAATGGCAGTCTTCCAAATGGAAAATGACCCAAAGCATACTGCCAAACTGGTTACAAGTGGCTTAGTAAGATAAACCAAGTCATTGTTTTGGAGAGGGCAATCACAAAAGCCCTGTACTCATCCTATTGGAAAGGTTTCGATGAGCAAAGGTGAAAAAAGGCCAGGTGTGACCAAAGCGATCTACAAATCATGGCTTTAAGTTATACCAGTTCTGTCAAGAGGAATGGGACCAAAATTTTCCTACAAACTATTGTGGAAATGACATCGGACAAGGATATAAACAAATTTTTAATTCAAAGCTACAAACTGTTTCAAAAGAGCTATGCAACACAATACAAAGAATTCTCTATCATATTATTCTGGCATTTGGCAGATATAAATATTTTTGTTATCCTAATTGACCTAAAACAGGTAAGTTTTACTTCTGGATTTCATGGCTGATAGTGGAGGAGATATTACATTAGCCATTATGTGTTCTTGTATATAGAGTATGTTAACTTTTTTTTTTGGTTTCAATCTGTATATGACTTACACCAATTCACCCTGATCCGGGCTGGAACGAACTTCTTCATAGAAGTGTTAAGATTTAGTTTGACTGAGAGCTGAACCTAATAAAACATGCTGATTAGGAGTTTTATAATATTTTCAACACTTCAGGATAACATCTCTTATGAAAATCATTCAACATGCAATAGACGTTGTTAAACTTACTGGCCCATATAGTGTCTGGGTCTCACTTTTTGAACTCTTTTTCTATTTTTGTATACTGACACCACTTTATGCAATTCATGTGGAACCAACCCTGTTAGATTTTTATATGCATTGGATTCTTCCTGGGTTCGGGCATGGAGACATTTATTGCAGACTTTTACCTTATCCTAGCTTTATTAGCTCTTTCTGTAAGGAAAAATGAGCCTCTGAAAGTAAGCTGATCAGTAAGGAGCAGATGATGATACTGTAATAAGGTATGTTTATACGGTCTTTTCTACTTCAAAGAATGGACGGGTTCCTCCATTATGGTCGCCTATCCAATTTAACAACCTCAACTACAATATATTGGTGTTTTAAAATTAAGGGACAAAAATAATAATATATGAATGTCCTTCCCCTTTTATAATCTAATATACAGGGGTTTGAGAAAAACTGCAGACCAATACCATATGCCAAAGTATATAACACCAGAATAAGGGCAAAGCATTGGAAGGTTCTTTTGACCATTCTACTGAGAAAGCTGGGGGACTTATAAATGCTATTTAAAAAAGGCTATAGACAAGAAATATAACGCTACCCGGAGGTGTACTGCAAGAGGTGACCGTTATGTGCGTCAGGAGATGGTGAAGTGCGGAATATATTTACAGGAAAGACCATGTCTTTAACAAGCTGCAGAGCAGTTCTGCTATGCTGATACCCTTGATCGTGTTTATCTGGGCTGGGGGAGAGGATGAGAAGGTACGAGTATTTCTGACACTATTCTTACCATTCTGTTGTTGGGGGACTGACTTGGCAAGTTGATGTTGTCATATGTTTCTGCTACTCCTCTGAAAGACACCCAAATACTTGACATGTAGTTCCCCCACAAATTACTGTGCACTGTCAGGGAAATGCCGCGATGTAGGAGGGAATCTATGAATGGCTATACAACTAGACAATGCCCCTGATTTATGTAATGTGGGAGATTAAAAGGGGTTGTCTCGCTACAAGGATGGCTTTTTTTATGTTAAAGATCTTGCAAAAACAAGTCACGTGGCAATATGTGCCCATGACAGAGTCCTACCTTTTCCCTAGATATCCCTCTTTTTGGGGCTGCATCAGTCCGGTTTGCTTAGCACGATGTTTTGATCTCTATTTTGGGGGTGCCAGTGTGGTTGCATAGCTACAGCCTGGTTCTCAGCAGCTAGAGAAGCAATAAACACGCCCTGAAGCAAAATGAAACCAAGAAAACAGGACTGAGGTAAGATGAATCATGAAGTGAGACAAACCCCCTTTTAAAGGGAATGTTCATATTTTGAGGTGTGATCATAAATCAAGTGCTTGTAAGCCTCAGACTTGTTACCTGCTATAATTTACAGGGGGACCATCCTCTGAGAAAGGGTCACCGCTGAAGCCGGAATTCCCTTCTGTGTCGAGTCGTGAGACCCAAGGGTATGTTCCAGAGACACCCTTGGGTTTTTGAACAGGGGGGAATGAAGTCTCCAGTTCACATGGCCCAAGATTGGGCAGAACACGGGGGCCCACCCGGGGTTTTTAAAAAAATGGGGGGCCCCCATAACATTCCACTGAACCATTTGAGTAGCATGGAATCCCACTTTTTCCTCCCTTATCAAGGGGCACCTCAGAACCTAGGAGAATATATCTTTTTTTTGTGTTTTTGTGGTACTTATTGTGAGGCTTTGTATTTAAGCCCGTGATGTATACAGCCTGTTGTGGGGATGCTGATGATCTAAGCCTGCAGGGAAAGACACAAAAGTATCTAAAGCGGTGTGCGATATAGTATGTTAAGCCTTGATGTTCTCAAACTGTTGGGGGCAAAAGAAAATGTTCTAACCGCGGATGTCGTTGTTTACATGCGAGTTTCAGCCGTTGTGCTGAATGCCACGTGTCTAGACTGCAGAAGAACATAAATTTATCTAAAGGTTACGTGTATCTAAGCTTTCAATGTCCACAGACTGTTGTGGACTTTGAAATGTATCCAAGCTAGGGGTATCTCAACTTTTGGTAACGGGCCCTAGGCCTGTTAGTGTGATTTAACAGACCAGTGGATGTTCTAAAGCTATAGGGTGTGATCTGTTATAGAATGTTTTATTAACCCAAACTTCTGGAATACCCCCCTCCATGATATCCCACACAGCAACCCTCCTTTGTCAGAGTAAATTTGTTCTTTATTGTTGTATCCCCTGGGGGGGGAAAGGGCCCTTTGATGTGTTCAAATGTTGCCAACAATGAAAAGTACTAAGCCTTTAGTATGATAATCAACCCCGCAAATGATCTTTAGCTGTCAATTTTAAGCTAAACTTTGGGATACTCTATGCCAAGAATATTATTCAGGGCCCTTTTTGTATGTAAACTCTAGTGCCCAAATTTCAGAGTTGATGTACCAACCACCATAATGTGTATATTAGCCACCCAGTGGATGCCTTTGGCCCATGATATGTGATAGTACAGATTTTGAAAAAGGGGAATAGCTCACCCTGATCCCATTATGACCCCGGAGCCCCCAAAAACCCCATTTTTCACAAGTCACTGGGAAAACCATAGATAGGCCCCTTTAGAAAGAGTATCCAACCCGGACAAATGCCATGGATATGACTCATGAAAATTGCGGGAATCAATTTCCATGCCTCATATTAAAAGGGGGGGGTTTTAAGGAAAATGGCCTTTGAAAATAGACTTTTAAAAAGAGGATGAGTTAAAAGGTCGTTTATAAATGTCAAGAAGGATATTAGATACATGTTTGGAAAGGTGTTTACGATATTTTAGAGCAGCTGTTGTTTTTGTATACCTCTCTCATCAGTCAATTATGTATATTCCAAAGGTCTACAAGCTGCTTATGCAGCTGTTTATGCAAGAATCATTAACCTTTTGGTGAAAAAAACGGGTTACTCAAGTCTTTAAGTCTGGTCTGGTCATAAAACATAAAAAAATTTGTGGTTTAAAGGTTTTCCCAAGGGGAACACTTTGCATGGACCCTGGATTTTTAAATCTATTAAAAAAAATGAATCGGTCCTCACTTCCATCCCCTTGACACCCTCCAATCTATTTTATAAGGGGTAAATTTAAAGGGACAACATAATTAGATTGAATTTTTCCTTTTATAATCTAATCAGCCAATTTAGGGGAAAATAATTACCCTAGTGAGCTGACGGCACTCTGAAAAGAACCAATTATTTAAAACATTAAAGGGAAAACCCGTCACATAGGTGTGCCCCCAGCTGAGGCAGCACAACTAGTTCAACATCGTTCCCCTGCTTCCCTTATTTTGTAAGATCAGCAGTTTTTTGAGCATTTACCCCCCTTAAAAACTTTTTTAGAGAGGTGTTAGCCCCCCCACCAAAGGCTAGCTCCCCCACTGACAGTTTTCTCATGTTTCTACCTCTTCAAAGTAATAGGTTTGTGCGTTGAGGTGGGGCCGGGCTAGCTCCGTTGGCGGGTTTGAAAAAAAACTGACACTCTGAAGGATCTTCGAATGACTCTTCTGGCTGGAAAAATCTGCACGATCTTGAGCATTAAATAACGAAAATACAACATCTTACAGGATAAGGGTACACAGCATGAAACAAGCAGTCTGACACTAGCTTGTGCTGTCCTCAGCAAGGGGGGCATAATCTATGTGACAGGTTCTCTTTAAAATATGTTTCCCAACAGGAAACGTGGTTCACAGAGCTGGAGATCAGCCAGCAGCTGAGCTGAGTTCCATGTTTCCTTCTTTGTTCCTAGGAATCTACTGTAAGCATTAGGTATTTTTTAAGATTTTTTTCCCTTGTATATTATGACTGTAATTGCATGTATGTTTGTCACATTATTGTATCTTTCTTTTTTGCACTTAATATAAGCACTGTCCCTGGTTTCTATTAAAGATTAAAACTTTATAAGTTTCGGTCTTCTATGGCTTAAGGAATTCCATTTAGCCTTGATTAAAGTGTTTTAACTCTGTGACTGCTGGAGAGAAGTGCATTGGTGGTGTTTGTGGGTATCGTGTTCCTTCCCTCCGATTTCTTTTGATTATGGAGGAAAGTGGTGGTAGCAGATGTTTTGGAGTACCTGTACTGTGATGGAGTATGGTTTATGCTCAGTTTGAGTGGAAGTAAGATTGAAGAGTTGTAATAAATAAATTCCTTGACAGTGGCCCCCATGTCATGTGCTAGTAAGAGTGTATGTGACACCAACATTTGACATAAGTTTACATTATATTTAGGAAGGGATTCCGGCAAAATCTCACATATTTACAGCATGGTGATTGTGCGGGCTCGGAAGCGAGACCCAGTGATTGAGGCAGGAAATCAGCTGTATGTTACAGCTGGGTAATTAAGCTAATAGCTGTGACTGGAATGTTATCCAATTCCAGTCATTTAAGTGTGCTTTCACACAGGGCATTTTTTGTTGCATTTTTTATGCGCTTTTTGGATGCATTTTTTGTGCAGAAAGGCACAGCAATTAATGCTGTACATTTCTGCACAAAAAATGCATCCAAAAATGCAGCTGCATGTGAAAGCACCCTAACTCTTTGAATACTATGGTTAATTGCCACTGCCCACTCAAGGGGTTTAATGGAGGAGAGGGCTCCTTCTGTCTCCATCGGCACCCTGCTGTATAATCACAGGATGCCAATGGTTGCCATAACAAGCTGGAAGCCTGACAAAGGCTTCTAGGCTGTCTGTGATGTCACCACACCAGACAATGCCATGGGGCACATCATGGCATTATGATTTACAATAGTGTAATAAACTGCAGTATAGTCTGGAGTCTAGTCCCCATAGGTAGAAAAAAAACCCAAAAGCAAAAACTGCCCATTTTCTTTTCCTTTAAAACAGTCATAATGCCAAAAACATTCTTTGAAAAAAAACAAAACATATTTGATTTGTGCCTACGACTTGACTATGAAGCTGTCACATATTTAACCCCTTTATGTAACTTTTTTTCCATAAAAGGGAAAAAATGAAGAATTGCAATTTTGTTTCCCGTCCCACAAAAAGGGCACATGAGATGGGGCTTACCCGTTTTTTGGGTTTACTGCGCCCCCAGCCCAAAACCCCGCTGTCGGCGCGGGGATGCGGGTTAGGCGCAGTGTTCGCCACTTTCACTGCACCCCATGAAGGGGGGCAGGGGCGGGGGTAGGGCCCCGGGGTAGGCTTTGGGGCGGGGACGCGGCTCGCCGAAAACTCCGAGGATGTATGATGGGCGAGTCCCCCAAAAGCGAGGCGCCAGTGAGCGCTCGGCAGCCCCGACAGGCAGACCGGGTTTTTTTTTTTTTTTGTCAAAATGCCCCGGCAGAGGCGAAGTGAAGCAGGATCGGAACATGCGAGGAAACATAGAAGATCGTTACAAAAATCTGGGCGCCCCGCCGTGCAGGGGAGATGGTTCTGAAAATATGCCTTTAAAAGGGGGAAAAACAGTGTCAGAAAAGGCTGAACGTAAAAAAAAAACATAATTTTAAAAAAATCACTTTCCTAAACTCTAAAAGGGGGCGAAATTCAAGAATTATTATATTTAAATTCCCGGGAAAATACTGTAATTAAAAATTCGGGAAACCTATTCTCTTTTGGGGCATAAACCGGCCAATCAAAAGGGGAGCGACATGAACATTAAAACCTAGGGGGAAGGTTTGCCAATCAAACAAAGGCGGGACAGTTCAAAATACATAAAAATCTGAAAAGGTTTTATGGTTAAGCTACGGGGACGGGCTGCTAAAGCCAATCAGAATGGAGGACAGAGACCCATTAAACCTATGGAGAACTATTGACCAACAAATAGGAGCGACAAAGCCCCGTTTAGTCTATGGAGAAGTTTAGACCAATCAGAATCCACGGGGGGAAAATTAAAAAATACAGTAAAAAAAAGACAAAAAAGAGCTGATTGGCTGAGCAGTAGGGGTGGCTACCCCAGCAATCAAGTGCGAGCTACTTCTCCCATTATGTCTATGGAGGATGGGCGCTCTGAAATCTCGGCCTCAGCGCCGGCGGCATGAAGTTTAAAAAAAAAATTTTTTTTGATTAAGTGTAAAACTTACAGATAAAGACCCGAACCTTTTTTACAAAAAAACATTTTAAAAACCGAACAAGCGTTTTCCCCGAGCCCGGGGCGCTCATGGGGAAATTTGGCAATAGAGAGAATTCCGGGAAATCAGAATTAAAATTTGTTAAAGCTTTTTTAAATGGTCGGCAGAACCCACCAATCAAAATAGGGAAAACAAAACCCATTTTACCCTATGGAGAAGTTTGGCCCAATCAAAATAGGAGGGGACAGGGCCCATTCAAACCTATGAAAGGTATTAACCAATCAGAATAGGAGGGGGGGCAAGACCCCTTATATCTATGGAAAAGTTTGGACCAATCAAAACAAGGGGGACATTTCAAAATAAGTAAAAAGACAGAAAAAGCTGTTTGGGTGACTAGCGGTGGCTTGGCTACCCCACCCCAATCGGGCGAGCTACTTCTCCCATTATTCTATGGAGAGATGGGCGCTCTGAAATCTCGGCGTCTGCCCGTGCGGCATGAAGAATTAATAAAAAAAAGATTTTATTAATGTAAAACATTATCAATAAAGGCCGCCCTTCTTACAATAAAAGCATTTTAAAATCCCAACAACGCGTTTTTGTCGCCGGACGGCGTACTGGGAATTGCAATAGAGAGAATCCCCAGGAAACAGAATTCAAATTGTTTAAGCTATTCTCTTTGGTGGGGCAAAAAACCGCCAACAAAAAGGGAGCGACAATGCCCCATTATAACTTATGGAGGAGAATGACAATCAGAATAGGAGCGACAATGTCCCATTATATCCTATGGAAAAAAAATTGCCCAATAAAATTCAAAGGTGGAACAGTTCAAAATACAGTAAAAATCAGAAAGAGCTATTGGTTGAAGGGGGGGGGCTCGTCCAGCTTAGCCAATCAGAGCGCAGCACTTTCTCATGGGTTCTATGGGGAAAAGAATTTGAGCACGCTCTGTGATTGGCTAATTTTAAAAAAAGGCGCCGTTTTTTGGACCAAATGGGGAGCAGCGACGCTCCTATGGGTTTTTAATCAATCGAATAAAAAATGTAATGGCCGAAATCAAATTTTAACATACGAATTTTACCCATGGTTATAAAATGAATGATAATATGGGGGTAACGAAAAAAAATATTAAATCATAAAAAACATGTTTATTTCTTTATTTTCGTTGCACCCCATACTATTTTATCCCTTTGGGAACGAAAAAAAAGAAAAAAAAATGATTTTTTTGATTTTTTTTTTTTTTTTCGTTACCCCCCCCATATTATTTTTGTTTTTTTTACACATGGGGCAACTTCTGTAGGTTATAAAATTTTATTTCGGCCATGTACGTTTTTTTTCAATTGCATTAAAAACCATAGGAGCGCGCTCGCTCTCCCCCTTGGTCCAAATAACCCCGCCTCTTTAACTTAGCCAAACACAGGCGCGCTCATAATTTCTTTTTCCCCTGAACTCATGAGAAAAATAGTCGCGCTTGTTGCTAAGCTGGGCGAGCCCCCCCCGCTTCAACCAAACAGCTTTTTCTGCATTTTTACTGTATTTTGAACTGTCCCGCCTTTTAATGATTTGGAAAAATTTTTCCAAGGATTAATGGGGCATTGTCGCTCCTTTCGATTGGTAATTTCCTCCATAGGTTATAATGGGTCTTTGTCGCTCCTATTCTGAAAGGCTGGGTTTTGCCGACCAATGGAATAGTTTTAAAAAAATTTTTAATTTCGTATTTCCCCCGGGGATTTTCTTTTGCAATTCCCATGTAGCGCCAGGGTTCCCCGACAAACCGTTGTTGGGTTTTTTTTTGCTTTTTTTTGTAAAGAAGGGTTCGGCTCTTTATCTAAGTTTTAATTTTAATAAAAAAGATTTTTTATTAATACTTCATGCCACACGGGGCCCGAGGCCCAGATTTTGAGGGCCCCCACTCTCTATAGATATAACGGGGGGAAGTAGCTTTCGCCGATTGGCTGGGATAGCCCAAACCACCGCTAGCCAGCCCAAACAGCTCTTTTTTGTCTTTTTTTCTTATTTTGAATTTTCCCGCCTGGGTTTGATTGGTCCCAAACTTCCCAAGGCTAAAGGGTCTCTGTCGCTCCCATTTTATTGGGTGAGCTAGCCAACTCCCCGGTATAACCAATCACTCTTTTCAGCTTTTTACTTATTTTGAAAAATACCCCCCGTGGTTCTGATTGGTCTAAACTTCCCCCTAGGTTTTAAAGGTTCCTGTCACCCTATTCTGATTTGGGCCGGTTTATGCCGACCAAACAGAAAAAGCTTTCAAAATTTGAATTACTGTATTTCCCCAATTTTCCCAAAATCCAATTTGAATTAGGATTTTGGGAAAGTGATTTTGTTTTATGTATTTTTTTTTTTTTAGGTTTAAAACTCTTTTCCTGGGAAAGATTTTTTCGCTGTTTCCGCTGTTGATTGGAAAAAGTTTTTGGCGAGTCCCGCACGCGCCCCTTCCCCGCACTGTGCCCCAACACACTGGCGAGGCGCGGGAACTTTTGCCCCCCATGACGAGCGCACCGCCTTGGCGGGGAATCTTAGGGCCCCGCGCCCCCTGCGCTAAGTCCCGCATGCCCTAACACACAGGCGGGCGCGGGGGACTTTACAAAATATTAGGCGTGCCCCGGCCCCGACATAAATCAGGCCGATTCCGCCGGGAAACTGGCGGAAAGTTGCGCCCCGACCCGGCGAGATTCATACATGTCGCCCAAAATGTAAAGCCAAGTGAAACACAAAGTGGTACCGAGGAAAATATCAGTTCACTCCACAGAAAAAAAACCTACTAAGTATATAGAAAAATAAAAAATAATATAAAAAAATGAAAACATGGTAATGCATAAACATTGTTAAAAATGTTTTTTTCCATGTAAAAGTGCTGCAACATAAAAAAAAAGGGGATACATTAGGGACACTGAAATATCAGCCAACACAAAAATAATATTTAATTTATACTGCATGATTTAAAAAAATACTACCAAGATTGCTGTATTTTCTCTGTCCTGCCTCCCAAAAATCAGATTAAAAAGCAATGAAAAAGTCATGTGTCCCCCAAAATGGTACCAATTAAAAACGTCAACTCATCCTACACAACTCTGTAAAGAAAAAAAAACATTATGGTTCTCGGACTATGGCAATACAAAATCATATTTTCTTTCTTTGAAAAAAGTGTTTTTTATTGTTTAGGTAGAAAAACATAAAAATATATGAATTTCGTTCACTGAAATCATATTGACCTGCTGTGTAATGTTACCATGTCATTTATACTGCATGGTGAGCATTGTAAAAAATAAAAAAACACTACCAGGATTGCTGTATTTTGTTTATCCTAACTCCCAAAATCCTTGATTAAAAGCGATCAAAGAGCCATATAAACCCTTAAGTGGTACCAATAAAAAAGTCAACTAATTCCACGAAAAAGCAAGCCCTTGTACAATTACATACATAGAAAATTGAAAAAAATCATGATTCAGAGTATGACTGCATAAAAACGCAATTTTAAAAAAGCATTTCTATTGTGTTAAAGTAGTAAAAAACATATAAAACTTATATAAAATGTATATTGTTGTAATTGTAAAGATATCATGACATTTATACCGAACAGTGAAGACTGTAAAAATGAAACCCAAGCAACAATAAAAGAATTGATAAAGTTTTTTTGTTTTTTTTTCATTTTCACGACTGGGTGCTAAAAAAAAACACTGTGGGACAAAATGCACACTACAAACTTATGTGAATTCCTTAACAGGTGTTTTTAAAATGGGATGACTTCTGGAAGGTTTCACTTGTACTAGTACTTTGGTGGCTTTGCAAATAGGACGTCATACCCACCAAAATCTGTTGTCCAAAAGCCAGAGAGCATCTTCTCCATTTTTACCCCGCCATCTGCCCAAACTAGAATTAACCCTCTTTAAAGGGTGTTGCTTTACATGGGAAAAAAAAAATTGAAGAATTTTTTGTGCTGCTTTTTTTCAGCTGGAAATAAATTTTAGGGAAAAAAAAATATAATTTTCATGGCTCAATGCTAAAAAAATCTGTGAAACACTTGTGGCATCAATATACTCACTACACACCTGGATATTTTTTTAAGGGGTATATTTTCTAAAAGGCACCCTTTTAAACCCCTTTAAAACCCCCAGGCCTAAAAAAGTAGTTAATACCAAAACTTTTTTTTAGTTTTTTGCCCTCGCATTTAAAAGTTGTAACTTTTTTATTTTTTTAATGACGCATTGTATGACCCCCCTGTTTTATACGGGAAAATTGTACTTTTGGGGGAATAGTTTAAGTTCACTTATAAATAATTGCAGAATTTTTTTTTTTTTTTTTTTTTTTTTAAGTTTTGGGTTTTTACATTTTTTTTTACCATTCACATTTCACACTTAATAACTTTTAGATTAATTTTACGGTTATTTCGGTCTGTGGGTACCTAATATGTGTACGTTTTTTTTTGTGTAATATTGCACTGTTGCGGGGGTTCCCCGCGACCCTCGTGACGGGTCGCAGGCACACCCGCAACGCCGCACACCTCCTGCTGCGGCCGGTGCCGCGGGGGCCCATGCCCGGGCCGCGGACTCCCCGGCGTGTCCGGGTACACTTTCCCGTCCACGCTCCTGGTCCCTCCTGGCGCGCGCCCTCTGCGCCGGGGGTGCCCGCGCCCTCTAGTGCGCGCGGCGGGGACTGCCCGGGGGGAAAATTTTAAAAAGGGGCAGGCGCCGGGTGATTGGTTTTTACCCGGGCACGGTCCCATTTTTGCCCTGCCTCTTCCCCACCCTTGCCGAATGTGTGCCCTTGTGCCTGGAGAGGAAACGTTTTCCCTTTTGTTTGTTCGTTAGTGTACCTACCTTCTGCCTCCGTCCCTTTACCCGAACCTTTGCCCCCTGTCCTGAACCCTTTGCCTGTCCCCGACACGAGGGCCCCTTCACGATTTTGTACCAGCAAACACCTCGGCTGCCCCCGCAAGCAAGTCACGTCGGGGAGCCCACCCGGTAGCAAACCGCCCAGCAAGTCCATCCCGCTTTGCGGCGGGTCTGGGGGAAAACCGGGCCCACTTAGACTCCGTTCCCCCGGGTGGCTTACATCATCGTTGTGGTGGTCCAGTGGATCCACTCCCCCTCCGTAACGTTCGATTCGGGCC
>JAODAL010011804.1:0-98229 GCA_025379985.1 Phyllomedusa bahiana
GGTGAACTTGTAGATGACAGTAAGTGACTCTGTTAGTTAGAGCCCGGACGGGCAGGCGTTTTGTTTTTGTTTGTGTTTGTGCATTGCCTTGCACGTTGTACTTTCTGTTTGCTGCTAAATAAAAATACAGAAGCCCTGTATTTTCACCTGGAATACGTCTGTCTCTGCCTGAACACGTGAAGTCACGATCCCAAAGCCGCTAAAGCTCACAATATATATATATATATATATATATATATATATATATATATATATATTCTTTGCTGGCTCAAACTAAAAAGAGGATACGTATTTTGTTAGGAAGCAATTTGCTATTGTATTTTCAGCTTGGATACGTTGCATCTGGATATACATGTTTGTATCATGTGCGCATAATCATATGCCAGACTCCGGTCACGTGAGTTATGTCACCCTAATTTTTTGTACTTCTTATAGAGATATGTGTGTATGTATATATATATATATATATATATATATATATATATGTATATATATATATATATATATATATATATTCTTTGCTGGCTCATAACTAAAAAGAGGATACGTATTTTGTTAGGAAGCAATTTGCTATTGTATTTTCAGAAATCAAATTATATCGGTTTAGCATATATTTAATAAATGTTACGTTTTAGCTGTATATTGTGGTGGACAAGTATATTACTACTAACATCGCTGGCACCACCTTCATCAGTACCATCTCTTCTTTTGTATATAGAGAAGTAAAGAACCTCTATTAGCACTGCCTTCTCTTTACCCTCTTTGTGGTTCCTACATGTGTTGATCTTGGCTTTTTTAATTATACTTTTGTGGATTTGTTCTACTTTCTCTGGCCACTTGCTCTTCATTTTGATATTTGAGGATTGTATCAGTTTTTTTTTGTAGCTAATAAAGCTATTTGCAATGTTCAAAGGCTAGTGCTCACACATCCAATTTGTAATTTTGTTAATGCTCTGTTTGTCATTTATTGCCCTTTTAACAGACGATATATAGATAAAGCACAGTTTAATTTGGATGTGATATTATGGCTTTTTGTGTTATCTGATCTTAGAACTCATTTGAGTTATTTCTGTGCCTGTTCATAATATTACAGATTTTATAGAAACTGATGCAGTGACAAGGGACTGGCTCAAGGCAAATGTAGTACTCATTTTCAAAAAAGGTTCTCAGGCAATAATTTACTAAAAATATTAACATCTATTGTCACAACAAACACCATTAAAAAGCATTGATAAAGTTGAGACAACATTCAGTGCCATGATATAATGGTGCATATAATGCTGCATTATCTGTAAAGTTAAGTTTTGCTACATCTGTAAGTCGTGTCAGGTTTAATTTTAGCTATATTTTAGCTCTAGTTACCCAAAGCAGAGCTGAAGCTCTCCTATTTAGCATTTATATTATTACCTGACAACAGAGCATCACAAACTAATTAGTAAAATTATCCAGCCACAGGTTGAGGAATTTCGTCCCCTTGTAGTTGAAGCCAAACCATAACCCTAATCAGCATCTAGGCAGTTAAAATCTCCTATTACCACCACTGTGGCAGTCGCTCCATTTATCTATACAGCTGACCCTAAATTACGATACACCAAAAATTATTGTTCAATTGTTACTCCTTTTGTATTTCTACCTCCAATGCCTTAAAAGACTCAAAATCTTCATAGACTATTGTGTTTTTTTCACTTGCTTTCAATTACTTGTAACCTACAGACATATTAAACCACCTTTCCATTTCCCCTGTCTTTCCTAAAGAGTATAAAACCATGAGATTGACAGCACACCATATTTGAGCTTTAAATTGGTATCTTCAAAATGACTTTTTAAGCACAGTGTTACCGCATTACATTGAAAATACATTGCACTTATACATTGCCACTCTTTAGAACTAGTATAACAGTACGGTAGATTTATTATAGTATTATATAGCATTACAATGATGGATGCATGGCATCCTAAATTGGTAATATATGGCATAATGCAATACATACTACAAATATAACAATATTGACATCGTATGGTACTATTATATCTTCAATATGAAGCATTCATATAGTGAAATGTGCTCACAGTAGTAATATTAACCTGTATGCACATATTTTGTGGTCTAATGCCTGCTGTAGCGTAATTGACAATGTTATATTGGCACTGTATGTTAATAGCATGACATAGGGCAATATTTCATATGTCTTCTTATAATATTTGGATATGTTTGGACTATAGAACTGTATATAGTTTATAACTGAACATAAATGTTATGATGATGATATTGCACTTTTGAGAATACTTGTATTTAAATGGGTTTCAACAGAAAGTAAAATTGATGAGGGAAGCTTGCAAATTAAATAATAAATATTTTCCCCATTCATCTGTGCCATATTTGTTTCAGCTGCTGCCTTAGTGATCCATAGTGTACAGCTCATTTCTAGGGGATCTGCCCAGTGACTAGAGCTCCTCAGTCCTGGCCGCACATGCTCAGACATCTGCAGTATAAAGGAGTTTATCCACCTTGTACATGACCTCTGGGTGAACTCTGTGTTGAGTTATATGTACTGTTAGACTATGTTCACACGGCTTAATTGTGGGACGTATTTCGCCGTGTGGACGGGGGCGGGAGCAGGGCTGGGGGGCTGGCAGCCGGCCGGCCCCATAGACATGCATTAGTCCCGGCGCAGATACGCCGTGAATAAGTAGCATGTCACTTCTCTCCCCGCTCGCCGTATTGTGCGAGCGGGGAGAGGAGCCGTAACCCATAGTTCTCTATGAGAACTGTGGATTACCGTAATGGCAAGGACGGATTTCAGCCGTATTGAGCACAGTATGGCGCGAAATACGGACTGAAATCCTTCCCAAAATAAGCCGTGTGAACATAGCCTTAGGGACCAGAATCTGCAGGAGCTTGTGGGATGTAGCAAAATGTTATTTGCAAGTGTTCAGCTTTGCAGTCATTGGTCAAGAGGTGGGTGGAGTAGATAGAGACAGGTGCAAAAAGGTTATAAATAGGCCCTAGTTTAATATTGTTCAGGATTGTTCTATGGGAGAGAGAAGAGTGGTTATACCTGTGGTATGAACCTTTGTCAGACCATAGAGGAAGATGAAGGGTCCCACTTAACCCTTTGAAGCCTGGACCCATTCCAGACTGCAGCTGGGAAGGCCCATAGCCAAATTTATCAGCAATGGATCTTTGGATGGAAACTAAGACCTCTAAGGACTTAATAGTGACAGAAGGAGGATCCCTTAGACAGGTACACTAGGGAGGTGTACATGACAGGTAACGCATAGGAAGTTCCCCACTGGCCTAATGATCACATGGTGTCCAGATTGTTGCCTTTGACCTGGCCCATCTAGATCCAGTTATCCTGGGGTCGCTCAGCTATCCCCTATCTGGAAATTGCTAGGATGTCAGTTTTCCTGGAGTTTGCGAACTTCTTGCAGTACCAAGACTGTATCCAAATAAGGGGCCGTTTTAGAAGGGAAGTCTGATGGCTGCTAGCTGTAACAAGGCTGAGGATTGATTGTAATCTAATGAAAGAGAGATACCATGTACTGTATAAGAACTTGCCGGTAAATAAAAGGTGATGCTTTGTTCCAACTGTTAACCCTTTTGTCTGCCTCCTGCTTCACCTGCACCAACATCATGGGTGCCTCCCTACAACACTGCAACATCAATAAAGCCGGAGAGGACCACCATCACCATGGAGTGTGCCCCGGGGGTCAATAATATCCACATTAAGCCACAGGCAACCGCCCACCACTGTGCTGGTGCCCGGGGAAGGCAGGTGAGGTTTAGGTGAGTGTCAGCCACCGTAACAAGTGTGTGAGAAGCATGGCTCAGTGCTTGCCACTACCACTCCCATCCTCTCTGCTGCTCGACCCCAAGGCCCACCACACATCACCTCCTCTCTCAGACAGCTACTGTCAGTCTCTTCCCTGCATAGTAATCACACATACTTACTGCTGAGCGAGTGTTCAACCCCAGGTACTGCCATTCTACTTCTGGCCTCTGTATTCCTTAGTAATTACCGTGTTTCCCCGAAAGTAAGACAGCGTCTTACATTCTTTTTACCCCCAAAAGTCCCACTATGTCTTACTTTCGGGGTATGTCTTATATTGGCAGGTATATGGCCCCATACGCAGGTATAGGGCAGGCTGTAGGCAGGGTTTTAAAGGGGCCCGGGTGTAGGCAGGGGATAGGGGGGCAGGTATAAGGGCAGCTGTAGGCAGGTATAGGCAACTGTAGGCAGGTATAGGGCCGGCTGTAGGGCAAAAGGTGTGTACAGGCAGGGTATAGGCAGCTATAGGCAGGTATAGGGCAGTTATAGGCAGCTGTAGGCAGGTATAGGGCAGATATAGGCAGGCTGTAGGCAATAATATCAAAATAAAAAAACAAACAATCACTTCCTGGATCCCCGCGCTCTCCGCTCTGCTCTATTTTTCTCGGCACAGGGGGTGACATCATCAGGCCCCGCACGCAGCATGATGACACACGCTGCCTGTGCCGGGACTCGGACAGCGCCAGTCTGCGGTCGCCCGGAGGCCATGCGGAGCACGGAGCGCTTTGCTCTGTGCCCTGCAGTGGTATCCCTTCACTTATATGCCTCCGGAGGAGTCGCATATAGGTGAAGGATCGCGGACAGTGCCCGGGCAGCGCAGCGCCGGACACTGTGCGCCCACTCGGCCTTCGGTTATATGCGCTCCCTGAGGGGCCGCAAAACTAAAGGGGCGTCCCCCGATCGGCGCCGCGAGCGCAGACAACGTAGTTTACTACGTCTTACTTTCGGGGTA
This sequence comes from Phyllomedusa bahiana, assembly GCA_025379985.1. NCBI lineage: Eukaryota > Metazoa > Chordata > Amphibia > Anura > Hylidae > Phyllomedusa > Phyllomedusa bahiana. The sequence goes on from JAODAL010011804.1 coordinate 4,786, forward strand.
CTTTCTTACATTAGTCGACGTCCCTAAACTCCCGCAAACGTTTATTATGGGGGGGTGTCTTACTATCGGGGAAAAACGGTAGTTAAAAAATGAAAATAAATGAAAAGAGAAAAGAAACCTCAATCAGGTATGTGCACAAAGAAAAAAAAATCCATGTTTGGCTTCTGCAGGGATTTGAACCTAGGACCTGTAGGGTATATCCACCCGACAAGGGTTTTCAGTCGGTTTTTCAGTTTGTAGTAGTGATTTAAAGGGGATGTATCGCTTCTTCATTTGGGCTGTTCTCTTGTTCTCTTGAAGCTTGATGCTCTCGCTTCCTGAAATCCAGGGGCGTTTCTTCCCCTCCCAGCTGGGTGTTTCTTAACTGAAGGGGGATAACATCATCTCCACTTCACTGTTCATGCTCGCTCTAGCCCCCCCTCCCCCTCCACATATCACTGTCCTCTCCCTATGCAGTCTTATGAACTCAGCAATGATCCCTCACAGCTGGAGGTTTGCTACAGTTGAATCCATCCACAGCACAGACCCGTCTCCCTTCATGTTTACAAAAAGGGCACCGAGCACAATTCTGTGTTTTTGATTGTAGAAAAACCCGAGTGAAATGTCAATGAGGAGCAGTTAGCTTTTATGGGAGTGAAATTTTTGCCCGGCCCCCTTACACCCCAGCACTTTAAAGGGCACCGTGGCCACAACCCTTTGTGTTTTCTCAATTGAAAAAAGACTTGTTTTCATTGCCCCCTTATTCTAAAGGGCCCAAAAAAATGAAATGATAAAAACCCCTTTAATTTTGGGAAAGTTCCCAATTTGAAATTTTTAAAAGGGCAAAGGGGTCATTTGCCCCAACACCCGGCGGGAAAGCAGAAGGGGTAACACCTTTAAACTTTCGGGTTACAGGCAGGAAGAGAAAAGAGAAATTTCTCAGTGAAATAATGTAAGGCTGCTGTAATTGGGGAATGGGTTTATTCTCAGCTAAAACCCTTTGGAGAAAAAAGTTGCAAAGACCCCAAAACCTCCCTGCTGTGGGTTTCTGTCAACGTTTCACTAAAAAATCCCAGCACACCTTCACGTTGTACACCTACATCCATGGTGCCCCTGTTACCGGCACTTTACATCTATATTGGTTATTTACAGTCCTTGTTTACAAGCACTATAAGGGGCACTAGTTTGGGCCCCGGGTGGATTTTTCATTTACAGTATATTGAGAATATAGAGCACTATAGCATCAGTAGATTGGCATCCTGCACAACATATGAACATGTGATTCATTGAAATGTACAGAAGTGTTAAATTGATACTGTGTGGCAGCACATTGTGTTGTATCGCACTATTATAATAACAAAAGGGGGGAAATATTGGGCACAAAGGGTTTATAACATCTTAGCATGCTAGTTCAAGCAAAGCTGCCATAAGTAAAAGTCGGGGGCCCCCCTACAGCCCCCCCCAAAACTCTAGGCCCCCCTGTCCCCTAATTTAAATTTCTATCTTGCACCATGTCAGTAAGTCCCTTTTTTAACCGGCCATGAAGAGTCCTGTCAGTACTGCCCTAAAAGCAACTATGAGGCCAAGCATGTAACTCATATGCTACCCAATACTGGGTTGAACTGGGAAAGCAAATCGGACTTAACTATCCATAGATATTTTTTTCCCTGACTTTTTTTTCTTTTTCCCTTGTTTATGTGGAGAAATTGTGAGATTAGGGTTCCTGGGGTCACCAGTGCAGTTCATTTTTGGGGGCCACCCTACGACTATTGTACATGACAGGATATACTGCACATGATTCTTGCATGACTCCCTGCCATGCCCCAAAGTCCACTATGCCCAGTGGTCCATCAGAAGTGTCCCCTACTCCCCTGTAGGCCCCTCCAAACCTGTGTGAAGATCAAACTTTTAATAGCTGTACATCATGTCATCGGAAGTATGTCTGTTTTATGCATTAGGTTGTGTACTTTTTAAGGTATTAAATTGGGTTTAGAAAACCAAAATTTCAGTATGAAAAAACAACAAATTCCAGTTACCTATGCCAAAATCTATTAATTGTGTTAGCTGTACATATTTTTGATTTATGTTAAAAAAATAGACAGTTTCTTAGGATTTTTGCAGAGCTTTTCAGTTTACCAAAGTCTGGTCAATGTAGGGCAAACAAATTGCTACAAAAAATACTTTAAATGATGGAAGTGACAAAGCATAGAAGCTGGCTAAAAACATGTATTTTTCTCATTCTGCACCATAATTCTATAATTCTAGTCACATACAAAGCATTAGGAATAAGAATACAACTTGGCTGTAGTGTTCGCATTTGTCTTTCTCTGAAACTGCTAAAATGTAAATGCTTTATAAGAGTAGTAATCGGAGGCTGTCAGCAGTAATGTACGGCTTAGAAAGCCCCGTTGTCTGCTGATGTTTTATACAGCAGGTAGAAACCATTAATGTACACAACTCCCGAATGCTCTCTCTGCATGGACATAATTGGTTTTAAATATAGCAGTTGAACTCGAGTGTACATTTTGCAAGTAAACAAATGCATTTCAATTTCACAACAGCAAGACTCCATTGCGTTTAGCATACAGTAATACAGGGCAAGGTACTGAGCCATACCAACAGAAGTCACAAACCAACCATTTTTTCACCCTTGCTCTATGTAAATTGCATGTAATTAGAAAAACATTAAAAAAATGGGTTAAGCAGCCAAAACCACAAGGAAGTCGTAAATGGCTTGTAAAAATAAACATTTGTTATTTACATATTTGCCCTTCTCACTTATTAGGACTTAAGCAGATTTAATTGACAAACAGGAAAGAAACAGAAAACAACTAGAAAATATAGATAAAGATTTTCTAGTTTCACTATTTTTAAAGGGAACCTGTCAGGTGGTTTATGCCCCCTTATCTGAGAGCAGGATACGACAGAGAAAGCTGATCTGTGTGCTATATAGGTTTGTATGTTCTAAAGCAAGATTTCTGGTTAAATAGGAAAGCAAAAAAAATGAAGCAAAAAGTGAAAATACTACAGTAATTGACAGTTTGGGAGACATGTATGAAGGAAGGGGCTTCAAAGTGAATAGTAGAGTCTTGTTTTCAGTGTATAATGCACCTGAATGTATGAAAGTGGATTTTGTGCGATTATAAATTCTAAAGTTCGACGCGCCTTGTCTATGTGTTAGGCGCATTATGGAACCTAGGCGCATTAGTAATCCGCCTAACATGTATAAAGGCTAAAGATAGGCTGGAAATAAAAGAAAAGTTATTAGAATAGCATGTCAGTGAATAGAAACTATGGCACTGATCTTGCTTGGTGGACCACAGGTCCCAGCAAGACCTGTGGTGTGCTGGCTCTTGCTGTGAGTAGAATAAAGGGTGAGAGCAGCAAAAATAAATGTCAAAATTTAATGTAGTAAAAATTAAAAACGGTAAAAACTGAACAACATCTTCAGTGGGTTATTTAATGTAAAACTAGTTTTAGAGTCTCTTAAATTTAAATACATTTTATAGGAGATATTTTTATATTTTTGGGATACTATATATTTTTATATTAATTTTATATGATAACATTTTTAATTAAATTTAAATAATTATTTAATTCAATATAGTTTGATAATTATCATGAATTACTTTTTATTATTGCACTGCTTTAAGTTGAGAAATATTGGACATTTTTTTGCCCTAGCAGCAAATCTATCTCCACTTTGACTCCTCAGGTTCAGGCAGACCACATTGAAATAGGTCTGCCTGTTCGAGCAGTAATGCGCCTAGTTTAGCTGAACCACACTTATATATGTGTCTAATATTACGAGTGTAGTAAGACACGCCCTCAGAACGCCCCCAAAACGCACCCTCATTTTAGGTGCATTAAAAAGTGTTGAGTCTTACGAATAATGCGAACATCATAGACTGCTCACGCCAGAAAAGGGTGAAAAACCCGATGATACATGTCTACCCTTGTTCTTTACTACTGTAAAGAAAGCTGTCAATCACTTTATGTGGGTGGGGTAAGCATGACTGCCACTTAGGAGTCCTCTCCATGTTTTTTCTGCTCTTTATGCTATGTCTCCACAGCAATGTTAAAATGCCAAAATCTGTTGCCATTTTAATGTCGCTGGGCTGTGGCTTTTGGTGTGGATTTGAGCTAAAAACCGCGTTCAGTTTTTGAATTTGCCATCAGGCACCGTACATTGAATGTACTGGAATCCAATGACAATTCGGCAGAAAGTCTGGCAGGTTTGAAAATCCGTAAAAAAATAAATCTGTGCTGTGTAATCTATAGCGGATATTTTTATTGCTGTCTATGGGGCACAGGTTACTGTCAGATTTTCGGAGGATTCTAGATACCGAATCTGCCAAAAATCAGATATAAACTTGTGCTCTTGAGACATATCCTTACACAGAATCCCTGCCCTAAATCATATAATCCTATATATCACAGAGTTCAGCTTTTCTCCCTATCACATCCCGCTCTCAGACAGGGTAGCATAAACCACCTGACATAAGAACCGATAAGAACTGGTCCAGCTCTGAAATTAAGCAAAATCAGAACAGCAATGTATTTGGTAATCGCCTTCTATTTATTAACGTCATGCTGCCAAAGCCTTCAAAGGTATTGTGTAATCAGGCTTGAACTGACTCACAGCAAAACAGGGGAAACCCCCAGTGGGGCACTATACATGGCAGACCTGGAGTTTCTTATAAACTGCATATATATCCTTGTGAGAAGCAGAAAGGAAGAAAGAAAGAGACAAAGAACAAGAGGCAGAATATAAGAGGCATGTACAGCAGCTGTAGGGTGGGCCCTAGAATCAACTTCGCTGGTGGGCCACTGAATCAACTCCAGGAAGGGGCCCCCAGAATAAAATTCCATTGGTGAGCCTAGGCACCTCAGTCCGACACTGTGTGTAATCCATGCTTCAGGTGTCACAGCTATTTTCTAAGAGGACCTGCATAATATTAGGTCGGTGATTTTAATGTAATGGCTAATAGGTGTATTTACAATTGTTTTATTAAAATGTTGTTCTGCTTTTCTTTTATAGCTTGTTTGTATCACAATAAAATACAAGCTGCTCAATGCTGTTCAGAGATCATTTACTAATGGTGGCATCCTTCTAGGACAGTCTACAGCCCGTCTCTTTGTTCTCCAGAACGTTAATGTAAGATGACATCTTTACTAGGTTTATTTTATTGGATTGTACAGCATAATTGATGGTCGATTCTAATTGGCTGTTTCATTATTCACACAATTTTATACTTTGTATGTTTCTGTATAATTGTTCTATGATTAAGACCTTGAAATAGCTTGAAATGCATTGGCAGTCATCATATATGTTTTAACCCCTTAAGGACCTGGCGTTTTTTTTTGGTGACACGTTCGTTTTTCCCTCCTCGCCTTCTGAAAGCCATAATTTCAGAAGGCGAGCGATCCCCCTGCAAAGCCCCTGAGCGGCCCTGGGACATACTCATACGCCCATGGTCGTTAAGGGGTTAACCCCTTACCGATGTATGGGTATGTCCTGTTGTTGGTAAGGAGCTATGGAGGGACTTACATGCTGAGCCTGCACCATAGGGGTGGATGCCAGCTGTTCATTACAGCCAGCTCCGATCACTGCTGTTTAACCATTTATACCGTCTAATGTGTGGTGTCGGTCGGTTACCATGGCAGCTGAAAGTCCAATAAAGGCTTCCATAGCTACTATGTTAAAGTTTCTATTGCTTTCTGCCCCAAAAGCGTGTACAAGCAATCAAGCACCAAGTATCCTAGGAGCACTGCTTGTACAAGTTAAAAAAAAAAGTTTTAAAAGTATAAAAAAGCTAAAAAATATTATGTTTAAATTTCTCACCCTTAGTTTAAAAATCACATAAAGTTACACATAATTGCTATCACCGCATCCTTAAAAGTCCAACCTCTTAAAATTGTAAGAAAACCCTACATATTTGGTTTCACTAGAAGTTTACTGAACTGCAGATAACACATCATTTATATCAAAGAGTGAACAACATAAAAACAAAGCGTCCTCAAACATGGAAAACAAGTACTTTTTTCACATTTTATTTGTTAAAATCCTATGGGACAGGAGTGGAAGAAAAAAATTAATTGCCAAAAAATGATAACTGGCTGTAAGGAAGGGGTTAAACATATGGAAATAAACAGCTATCTTCTTGATAAATGTAGTACTGGGCGTCTTCAGTGGAAGCGGGATTTTATGCCTCAGAAAGTCCAAGACAAATGTTAAAAGGAACCTGTCACATAGATTATGGCCCCCTTGCTGAGGACAGCACAAGCTAGTGTCAGACCTGCTGTTTCCAGTGCGGTGTCCCTTATTTTGTAAGATGCTGTAGTTTTAGAGCATTTAATGCTCAAATCTTCATCATGACCAGGTGCTAGCCCCGCCCACCAAAGAATATCCCCGCCCACTGACAGTTATTCACATGTTTCTACCTATTCAAATCCTAATAGGTTTCTCAGTTGAAGTGGGTGGGGCTAGCCTCTGGTGGGCGTGGAATGAAAAAAAAAAGACTCTTTGAATGACTCTTTTCTGGCTGAAAACTGCAGATTTGAGCATTAAATACTCGAAAACTGCAGCATCTTACAGAATAAGGGACACAGCGCTAGAAACAGCAGGTCTGACACTACCTTGTGCTGTCCTCAGCAAGGGGGGCAAAACCTATGTGACAGGTTCTCTTTAAGTTCTGTTATTTATTATCTGGGGTACAGTCTCTGCAGTAGCTGGTCATTGGCATTGGCAACAATTGCTAGCCACCAGGAACTCAGTGAGTCTGCCTGCCTCCGGACTTAGATTGAGTATAACAAGCCCAAATGGAGGCCTGGAGGATTCCAAGTTGTCACACTGATGCTATTTCTGAGTGGGACAGGTACTAATTAAATTGTTTCCCTGAAGGGCTCATAAGCAGTTTTGCCAGGGGCAGTTTTCAATTCAGTACTGGACCACAGCAGCTCTAGGTGCAGAGTTGTAGTGAGAGGCCGGTACAGTGACTCTGTTACCACTTGCCACTTTAACCAAGCCTGTTTGTTGCCCATGGCTGTAACCTGGTCATCACAGTGCTGGCAATACCAGTGTTCACCCAAACCAGATATATTCTTTTTTCAGTCTCCTGTTTGACTGAGACAATTCTCCCTTTACTTTCTCTGAACTTCCCATAAGGTCCTTATCACTGCTCTTTGCATCCCTAGCTGTGTGTAATGTATGTTTGTGTAATAAATAGAATATTTGGAGACGAGTTGTCCATGAGAATCTGTGATCCAGTGCCTTTAAAGGGGTTTTGCCACAAAGTGAGTTCGTTACCTCCTTATCAGCTCATTGGAGAATATAAACAAATCATGCTGAGTCATGAATGTTGCAGGGGTGAGAGGGAGGTGGTGAGCAGAGAGTGAGGAATAAGGGAGCGACTCAAAAGTTAACTCAAATAATAACATTACAACAGTGGATTCTCTATACAGGAAACAGACTCATACACTGCACTTTCTCTCCAGCCCCTTGAAAGCTCATTCATGTTGCCTGTCATCAGATAAGAAGTGCAAACATGGCCAGATCAGCTCCTCTGGTCGTGTCTAATATAACCTTTCAGGCAACTAAGGGGGACTGAGCAATGCTGTAGCTCTCACAGGCTTCACTTTTTGTAATCACATATATTTAGAAAAGTGATTAAATACCCATTTTGGAGGATCCCATGTCAACATTACATCGTGGCAAAACCCTTTTAAGCTCTGATTTCTAGGTATGTTGTAGATATAATGGTGCTGCACACCTTGGTGGGATGTGGGTGCTCAGCGGAAAGGCCGTCAGACTCGGAATCCAGTATGTAGAGTGTCACTCTCCCACTCTAAGGGCCACATGTATGAAACGGTTTTGGTCTAAAACTCACTTTATTCCACATAGGTTTCTATGGGGAAAAAGTGAGTTTTAGACCAAATCCGTTTCATGCATGTGGCCATAAGTTCCTTACTCCCACTTCTGAGATCCTTTGGGATGAAGGCCTGCCTGGCCAAAATGTAGGACCGTGGGATTGTCCTTCTTTCTTTGATGCATATTTCTGTATAAGAAGAGCTGATAATCACATGTATCACCTCTGATATGATTTAAATAAAATCAACTTTGAAACTATTTCATAAGGTGTGCTGTGGGCTTACTACATACTGATTTCTAGGTATGTGATTTTGGAAGTTTTACTTCTCTGTCACCTTAATGTGTTAATGTTCCTCTCCCTAATAGGGCCATGGTGAAATACCATGGAGTCACAGCAAGATCTATTACAAGCTTTGCGTAGTATTGTGCCTAGACTAGCACAACTGAATTAGGTGAGTGCATTTGACATTTAATGGGTTTTGTTTAACCTTCTGGATAATAATTACTACGCCAAGAAAATGCTCCTATTCTCTCTCCCTCTTGCTTCCTTTATTTGATTTGGTTTGTGTGAGGAGAAGTTTGGGTTTGTGCAGAGGTGTAACTTGAAGCCTGGGGTCCTAGTGCAAAAAGTGAAATGGGGCCCCCAGCTACCATGTGCCATTTACAATGCTGTTATCTCCTTATGTGGCAAAAGGGCTTTTGGGCTCCCTCAGGCTACAGGCCCGGTAGCGACTGCTGCCACTGCACCATCTGTAACTACGCCCCTAGGTCGGTGGGAGAAGTTTCTGACCATATATATCCTCGTTATATACAGTGGTCCTTTAACAGACAGTATTAATTTAATATAACTACTACAAAAGAACAACTACAGCCCTACAGTAAGTAATTAAGTGGTCCTGCAAATCCAGTGAGAGCCACACAATATATGGCTTACCAAAGGAAAAAAACTTTATTACAAAAGAAAATGTAAACAAATACTAAATAACACACGATGGTTAGATAGGGAAAGGGCATTAAAAATCGAAATACAATTACACCCTGGACACCTAATATATTGAGACACCCCCTTTAAGTGCTCAAATAGAGGTTACATAAGCGTGATTGTCAAATAATAAATTATTAAATGAGTAACATGATCGGGTATATAATGTTCAAAGAGTAATCAAATACGTAATATACAAAACTAATCCATGATAAGTATTCAAACCCCAACTTAGCTAAATAAGAAAAAGACAATATCATAGAGATTACCGACCAGGGTGATGTGAGTGTACCCAGTGCATGTTTTGCAGTCTGCTTTTTCAGGGGAATACCTAAAATAAATAAGTCCTAACATGTAATAATCCAAAAATGCTGCTGAAAGCTGGAAATCAATTTATATGATAATGTCAGGAGTTTCTTTGGACCATATACTTTATATACATTGTACTAGAATAAAGTAAATGGGGCCCTCATCTGGTACCCAAAGGTGCCGCTCATCCTGGCACATGTAAGAGCGGAACAGAACATGTAGTACCACAATGTACTGTAGAGAGGCGCCACTAGACTGCCAGTCACTGCATGCACTTCACTAATACAGATGGTATGCAAGTAAAATCTTCATGGCAGTTGGCTGGATCAGTGTCTGGAACATTATCTAGTGAAACCATACTTAAAGAGGTTTACCATGAAGTAAAATTGACGTGGGAAACTTGCAAATGAAATAACAAACATTTTCACCATTCATTATTTTTAAAAATTCTGCACCGTTTTTGTTTTAGCTGCTCCTCTAGTGATCCATTGTTTACAGCTCATTTCTAGGGGATACGACCAGGGCTGATAGCTCCTCAGTCCTGGTCAGACATCACTTCTCCTCTCAGGCAGCTACTGAGTGTTCAACCCCAGGTGCTGTTATTGTACTCCTGTCCTCTGTACTCCTTAGTAATCAATCAGTGCAAATAAATAAAAAAGAAACCTCAATCAGGTTTGTGCATTGATAAAGAGAAAAAAAAAAAACCACAGGTTTGGTTCCTGCAGAGATTTGAACCTATGACCCTTGTGCCTGGAGGCAAAAACTTTACCTCTCAGCTACTCACAATGCTTTACATAAACAGACCTTTCTTTGACTACAGAGAGGAAAGGCCTGGTAATGTCATCCTTCTGGATCACATGATATGCAATAAAAAAAAATTGCCCCCTTCTGAGCACACAGAGCTTAAGAGCTGGATGCAAGAGATATGAAATGAGATTGTGGCAAAACCCCTTTAACATACAATCCCCTAGAAAAGACCATTGTATGGTGAAAATCATGTGCCCTGAGGTCATTGTAACTTGAGGGAGCACTGTACAAGCTATATTTGTAGCATTTCCCAACCAAGGTCGTTTTTACCAAACTGTATTTGCTTTGCCTGCAGTCACCTTTTGTAATGCCCTGACTGGATAGCTTTTACTTGCTAATTACTAGCAGTAACATGATTTGCACTTTGTATCCCCTGTAACAACTTGCTGACACATAATATAACCAAATACATTGTACAATATAGGTTGTATCTTTTTAGACAATAGTCTATTTATATAAAAGACTGCAGTAAAGTAGATGTCTTCCTCATGAAGTGGCACTGAGTCCTCGCTTTGTTCCTCATAGTGAATATCATTCAAAATTTTTTTTTTTTTCCAAAAAAAATTTGGGGTTCAAAAAAAAACCATTTTTTTAAATTTTTTTTAAAAAATTCGAAAAGTTTTTGGGGTTTCCTCAACCTTTTTCAGTTTTTGGGGATACCCAAATTATTCCCCGTTTTTAGATATTTTTAGGGGTTTGGTTTAAACCCCCGGGCTGTTTGTTTCCGGGGTTTTTTTTGTTTCATTTCTTTTAAAAAAGAAATTTAATTCCAGGTTTGATTTTTAAAAAAAAAAAAATTTTTTTCCCTGCAGGTTTAAATACCTTTTTAAAAAAAAATTCCCTTTGTTTCAAAACGGCCCATAAAAGGGGAAAGGGGTAATGTAATTTTTTTGGAACACTAATGTTAAAAAAATTCCCCTTTTTTACCCCGGTTAAATATGCAAATTAAAAGAGTTTGGGGAAAATTTTAACTCAACCCCCTAAAAAGATTTGATTAAAATTGTCCCCGATCAGAATTTTTTAAGGGACACTTAAAGCAATTTTGGGGTTTCCCAACCAAGGTTTTTTCCAAAATTATTTGTTTTGGGTCAGTAATGTTTTTGTGGAAAAGTTTTTTGCAATTTATTCCCCATATTTATTTTGTACCCGAAAGCGAAAAACCCAAAATTTTTTTGAAAAATTTTTTTTAAAAAAATAGAAAAAAAAAGGGGAAAAGTGGGCCCCCCAGAAGGGAATCCCCCTTTTTTCCCCATGAAACCCCGTTTTTAAAAAACCCCAAAACCCCCAAAAAAAGAAAGCTTTTCCAGGGAACGTAAAAAAATTTTTTGGGAGGTTTTTACTGTTCTTTTTAAAAAATTAAACGGGCTCAACTTTTTTTCACCGGGGCAAGGAGAAAAAGGGTTCAAATTTTCCCTGGGCCAGTAGTTTTTTAAAAAAATATTTAATCCACCCGTTCTGCCATTTGCCTTTGCCTTTAAAAGGTTTTTTTTTAAATGTTTTTTCAAGGGTTTCAATTTATCTAAAAAAAAAAAGGGGCTTCCTTTTTAAAAAAAGAAACAATTTTTTTCGGTTTTGGACCTTTTTTTCAAAAATTTTTTAAACTTAAAAACTGCCCCTTTAAAGGCGTGGGTTTTTTCAAAAAACCCAAATTTTTGGAAAAAAAAATTTTCACCTTTGAAAACATAAAGTAGAAAATTTTGCAAAATTTGGAAAAAGTTAAATTTTTATTGCGGGGTTTGGGGGGCCCTTTGATCTGTTACAAAACCTGGGGCCCCACCACCACATTTGAATCCCTTTGGTGAAAACCCTAAAAAAATTGCTTTCAATTAAAAACTGGGCCCTCCATTTTGGGGAAAAAAAATTACCCTTTTTAAATTATTAAATTCTATTTTTTATTTTCCACGGGGGGCCCGGGGGGGTTTTATTTTTTTGCCCCTTTTTTTTTCTTTTGGGAAAAAAAAATAAAATTTTTCCTAAGAGGTTTTGGAAAAAAAAAAAAAAGGCCCCTTCCCCCAAATTGTTAAATAAAAATTAAAAAATAAACCCTTTTTTTTTGGGGGGCCCCCTATTCAAAAATAAAAAGGGTTGACTAGGGGAAGAATTTTTTGTCCCCCCCGGGCCCTCCCCCCCATTTTTTTTCTTTTAAATCAAAAGGTTTTAGGGGAAAAGGGAAACCCTAAGCCCTCTTTATTTAGCACTTAAGCAGGCAAAAGGTTAACCTGTTTTAATTCCAGCTACTTTTTCTTTTCCCCTCGGCAAAGGTTTACGGGGTTTAAAATTTTAAAGGGGCCAAAAAATTTTTTAAAAAAATTGATTGGGGGAAAAAAAAAAACCCCCCTTAAAAACTCCCCATAATTAAAATAAATTAAACAAGTTTGGGAAGAAAAAATGAAAAATTTTTAAAGGGCAAAAAAGGGACGGGGGGAACCCCCCCCCCAGAAGAGGAGCAATGAAAAAATCCCATTTAAATTCATTACACCTGACTCCTGATAAAACACCTGGGCCAACAAAAGGTTTAAAAAGCCCAAACGGGCAAAAAATTTATAAAAAATTTAGGGGGGAATTTAAAGGTTACCTGGTTTCTTATTTTAAAATATGAACTTTTTCCCCATGTCCCCCTGCCCCCCCCGAGGTTCTAAAGGTTTCAGGGAAGAGAGAAATTTCAAAGTTTTCCCCTTTGGAAAAAACCCAATAGGGTAGGGAGTTGGTTTCCCCAAACGTAAACTTTTGGTCCCCCCTTCCCGGTTTTGATGGTGCCAATGGGTCAGTTTTTGTCCCAATGCCCCCGTTTCGATATGGGGCCATTTTGTGTTTTTAGAATAAAAAGGCATCCCAAAAGGGGGAGTTTGTAGCCCTTTCCCGGGTTGTGAGGGGGAGGGGAGGGGGCTGGGACATGGGTGTCCCCCTTAAATGGGTTTTAAAAAAAAAAGCCCCGGGTTTTCCCATGGTTATTTTTTAGGAGGGGGGGGGGTACCTGACCCCCAACATTCCAGGAACACCCACACAGAAAACAGGGCCACATTAGCCCCCCCTGTGGGCCCCGAAACCAAGCCAAAACCCAAGGGAAAAGAAACTCTTATTTTCCTTTTTTGGGAACCAAAATTCATATTTTCAAACCCCTTTTCAATATCTGTATAGTAAATTGGGCCCTTTGTATATAAAGGGCTGTCAAAACAACCCCCCAAGGCGAATTAAAAAACTATAAAAATTTTAAACTGGCTAGTGTTTAACCTTGAAATTTTCCCATCTCAAACCCCCCTTTTAAACTTTGGGCCTTTAAAATATAGGTACCCCCAAAGGGTGGTTCCCCGGGATTGGTTTGTTTAATTTGGGAACGGACCAGTTCCCTTTTTAAAAAAAATTTAGGGGCTTTGGGGCAGTTTATTGGGCTGGCAAGCTCGGTTAAAAACCAGGTGGGTAAACGATCTCTCCCATTTTCAGGGTTGTGGGCGAGTGGGTCCTCTCGCACTCCCGGGGTCTTCCTGTGCCCTGTGGACAGGGTTAACTTGAAACGTATCGGGTTTTACCTTTTCACGAACCCCCCAAGTCAGCCTTCGACCCCATGGGCTGACGGGGTTTTCCCTGACAATTCTTTGGGGGAAAAGCACCATGTCAGATGTGGGAATTAAAAAACAATAAAAAAAACAATATTGGTTTGCACATCCAAAAAAAAAAAAAAAAAAAAAAAATAGATATATTATTATTAATATAATATATAAAATTAAATATTTATATATATAATATAAATATATACCATTTTTTTTTTTTTTAAATGAAAAGGGTGCACACGGGTGTGGCAGTAAAATACAAACACAACCCCAAGGAACAAGCCAAAAAAAGAGCCTTTCGTCAAGACATCTCTGAGTCCGCCCACCTCTCCCCCCTGCCTCCCGTTTCTGTTTTTTTCTTCCCCAAGTCCAAAAATCTCTGAAACTTTCAGGATACCTCCTCTGAAGACATTTTTCTTGGGATACGAGGGGGGAGGGGGGTTAACCCCGGGTTGCTTTTGGGGGTACCCTTTTTTACCCGTAATGGGAGGAATTAATGGGGTACGTCACGCTTCATACCTGCCCCCCCGTTCTAGCCGCAGACATCCCAGTCCTTGCACCTGCACACTCGCTGCCTCTGTGTCTTATGTACCCATCCTCAGGGCTGTCTTTTCCATTGGAAAGGGTAGGCAGCTGTCTGTGTGCAGGAGGTCTGGATCCGCCGCGTCTTTAAGCCATTGCCTCCTGCACTGCTGTATTTCCTAAGCTGACAGCCCATAGACTTCCGGTCTAAGAAATCTCAGGAGCCACGCCCGGGGAAAGGGGCATTGATTGTTCATGCCCATCACGCCGGAACCAAACCCCCCGGGATGGGGTCCCCCCAGGTGGAGCGTGGATAAGTAAGTAATGATTATTTTTTTTTTTTTAACCAAAGGGGACAAAAATTTACTTTGGGGGGGGGGGGGGGGGGGGGGCTGTAAACCTACAGGGGGACTAAAAAACCTACGGGGGGGGGGGCTATAACCTCAGGGGGGCCCAAAACCACAGGTGGGAAAATAATCTAGGGGGAGGCATTCCTACAGGGGGCCATAACCTAAGGGGGGGAAAACCCACAAGAGGGCTTATTACAGGGGGCGTATCCACAGGGGGGCCTATATCCTACAGGGAGCCTATCACCTACAGGGTGGCCTTTCACCTACAGGGGGGCCCATAACCTATAGGGGGCATTTCACTTACAGGGGCATATAACCTACAGGGCAATAACCTTTAAGGGAAAAATTCCCCTAAGGGGCCTATAACCCTACGGGGGGTAGTATTCTACCCTAGCTAAAAGGGTATAATCTCCTTTTTTCGCGTGTATCTATTATGAGGCTGTACACCTACCTACTTAAGGTGGGCAACATTATACCTACTTACAAAGGGGGTCTGCCATACCAGGGGTGGGAATTTGGTAGGGAATGCTGATAAAGTGAGGATTCTAAGGTTTTGTTGGGGAAATTTCTGCAGGGATGAGTTCAGCTGGGAAAGTCGTCATGGGGGTAAAGAGGAAGGAAAGGGGAAAAAAGGGAAAAGATATTTGAGAACAAGATCAGAGATACTCTCCTTGACTTCCGAGTCAGGGTTTTTTGTGTCTCTGTTAGATCGTACGTAGTTATGTTATGTGAGGTGACCTGAGTGGGTCTGACCATATGCTAAAAATCCCCAAAAAATTTTGGGAATATCGCAAGAGAACAAAGAGTGACTTTTTGATCCATATTTTCTATTTTTCCGTGGGAAAACTTAAACTCTATCAGTTCCTACTTTAAAAAACTAAAACGTAACTTTTATTTTACTAACTCTAACCTCTATACACACTATTTAAAAACCCGATCTCATCCTCACATTTAACCCTTTTTCTTTCTGAAAGAGGAAAACTCCCTTTTTTATCATCAAGTTGGTGGAACCCCCACCTATTAAACAGGAGAGCCCTTTTACTATAGCAAAAAATTCTAGCTTCAGTAAGGGGTCCCAAGCCCAAATTTGGGCAGGTTCCCTACTCCATAGACACAGAACATAAGCCCCCCTTTACCCCCTTTTAGCAGGGGGACACTTGTAGAAGGGAGAGATCACAATTTAAAACTCATGCTGCCCGCCGACTGTTTGCCCGCTAACCCCGGCTTTATCAAGGGTTTAAAAGGGCCCATCACATGTGGGCTGACTCTCTTCCTTTTTTATCATGTTAGGTAAACACCCCATACGGGGTGCATCCCCAAATTAAAGCCATCAGAAAAAATCCCCCCCAAAAAGCCCCCCACCCCCCTTCCGCGCGTAGCACAAACCCCATAACATGCCCCTGCTAAACCCTGCCCCCCAATGCTCTCATGAGCCAAAAACCCTTTCAGTAAAATTTTTCCCCAAATCTCCATAACAGGTTTTGCGCCCCATCTTACCGTATTTCCCCGGGGGCCAATGGGACCCGCAAACCCAACAAAAACCTCAGCCCCGGAAATGTAATTTGGGGTTCCGTCTCACTTTCCCCTTTAATTATTGCAAAACTGCGTGCCTCACCTAGAATAACCCCAAGCAGACTAGGGGATCAAAATTAAAACCCCAACACTGCCATCTTTGTCAATTCCCAAAAACCCCTTCCCTTCAATTCTAATTTTGCATATTCCTTGGGGAAAAAATAAAATCCACTTTAACCCAAAAACCACTGTCATAAATTAAACTTTCCCATAAAGCTCTTCCTTTCCAAAAGTATGTTTAAAATGCATATTTTATTCCAATTTGAGCTGCCCGGCCCCCCCTTTTGATACATGTTCCACTGCATTGTTATATTTGTCTCAAGACAATATTCATAAAAATACTTCCCCTTTCACATTTAATATTCATACTCATTTTAATAATACTGTAGTCTCTATGGCTAGCTCTCCCCCTCCCACACTGACCTCACAATTCCCCATTGAAGATTCTCTCCTACGGCTCACAGCTAGCCATTAAAAACCACCATATTACAATGGGACATTAAAAACCAGTACCCTCAAATGCCACGCACCCCCACCCGCATCCCCGCCCCCAAACCAGCGCCGCAACAGAAACAACAAATCCACTACATGTTTAAATACATGAATATCCCTTGCAACAGAAATATACATGCATCCCTAATTTTTTTAAATAAAACCGGGGCCCACGTGATAAATATCTGTCACATTTACAGCCCAGGGACAATGGGGAAAAACGTAGGGCAAAAGGGGGAGAGAGGGGGGGGGGGGGGAAGGGGGGCGCAGGGAAAGGGGGGGAAAAAGGGGGGGGGAGAAAAAAAAAAACTAAAAAAAAAAAAACAGAAAAACAAAAAAAAAAAAAAAAAAAACACATATAAAAAACTCTGATGCTTCCATAGTCATATTTTCAACGGCTATATCCCTTACCGTATTTAATCACATATATCATTTTTTTTTCCCCAAAAATTATTATATAAGGAATCAAAAGACAAAAAAAATGCCGAAAATGAAAACCCTTCATTTACCCCTTTGGGTTTTCAATTATTGAGTTTGGTATCCACTTGCCTTTTCCTAACAAAGCCCCCAAAATCCCCCCTTTCTTTCCCCTGCTTTTTCACACTATCCCCAAAATTTTAGCCCCTCTTTTTCGCCATTAGTATTTTTCCAAAAGTGTCTTGCTAGGGGGGTGTACCTCTATTTTAATAGACTCAAGTTTCGAATCCGACGACGAAACCCTGTATGGTTTTTTTTTACATAGATCTTGGGGCAGGTACACATAGCCCCATAAACCACCCCCCCTGGTTTTTCAAATTGATGAATTGTCTTATCCAAACTTCTCTATCAATGGGATTAAAAAAAATCTTTAGTTTTTCCCTATAAAAGGACGAAAAGAACAGTTGCCAAAGGGGAAAGAAAACCTACCACCCGGGGACTGCAACCTTTTTTTTTTTTTGCCATCCCCTGATTATACCGACTGGTGTCTGACCTCGTGGTCCTTATGGCGGGTTTTTAGGTTTTTAAACTGAGCTGTGTCTGACCTCTATGGGTCCCCTAATGGTGGTGTTAGTAGTTTTTTTCCCGAGCTGTGCTTGACCTTTATGTGGTTTTAATGGCGGTGTTGTAGGTTATACCTGAGCTGGTGTCTGACCACTATGTGGTCTCTATATGGCGGTGTTGTAGATTTGTTCTCAATAATGTATATATTTTTTCCTGTGAGTGGTTGTGTTTTTTTGGGGGGGGCCCAATGCACAGCCCTGCACAGGGGCCCATAACGCTGTTAAGTTGGCCCTGCCGATCCTGGCGGCATCCTCCGCTGTTCCGAGTTACTTACCTGTCCCAGTTCCTGTCTCTGCTCCGGTAATGTCCCCCGCCGCTTAGTATAACTTACCAGTCCACACTCCTGCTCAGCCTCGTACCCGTCCTTCGTAGCTTCCTGAACGTGCACAAGCGTCCTCTGGGGCGTGCAAGGCACTGACCAAATATTTAAAAAGATAGTACCCAATTACCTGACAATTAACCTGTGACCCTGTTTGCATAATAGGAACTTCCTGCCTTGCTCCAGGGTCAGTTTTTTTATGTCCATCATAGAGCTTGACCCCTGGCTGCTATCATTTGTATCCTGTGCTCTATCCTGGGCGTCACCAGTAAGCTCTCTTCTGATTTACCTGCCACTGCACCAGTCTGCTACTACTGTTGTATATCTATACCAAGGTGCACCAAGATCGTTACTGTCCTGGGACTGCGCTTCCTACCTACGGCTACACCTGCAGTGTCCTGTTATCCATAACAGCACCTGCTATCCTGTCCTGCACTTTAGCTACCTCTGCGAGTTACACCATCTACACTCACGGAGGCCCAGAGGATCCGACATATACCGACAATTGATTGGTCACTGTATACTGACACCGCCGGATCGTGACACCTACACTGAGGGCAATATGAGGTAGTGACAGACCCGCTGTTTACAACAGTGTGTTACGCATGCCAATAAAGGGGTACTCTGGTACTTAAATTTTGACTTTTATTGAAAGTTAGTGGTACATAGTAAAAAAATTTCAATATATAATTATTAAATATTTTCAGTAGCTGCCCACATAATCACTCACCAAATACTGGCTGATGATCTCATGTTTTAGTTGCGTGTTGCCAAGAAAAATGACCGGGAAGCTATGTGTCTATAAAGCAGGATGAGGAGGGGATGTAACTAGAATCTAATGTGAAGAGCTTAGCACATACTTGCCAACTTTATCAAGCCACATACCCCTTCACAAAAGGTCACACCCACTCCATCTAACTGTGTAAGGGCTCTGGAATAAAGCTAATTTATGGTTTTGGCGTCAACCAGCTTTCCTGGATTTTGGATAGCCAATTCAATCTCCAGGAGAGCTGGGAGATAAAACTATATGTGCCTGAACTTAAACCATTACACTTCTACCTTAAACATTACACTAATATTTCCAGATTATACGGTGGTAGATACCAGAGACCACCAGAGGCCAACCCCAGGGAGCAGAAGACAGAAGTAAGGAGCAGGAGACAAGTGGACAACTCCTACCCCCTGTGATCTGTCTGCTGCAGGTGTGAGGTGTGTAAAAGCTTTAGTTATTTTTATTTAGGAAAGTAGTGTGAGTGTAGTAGAGTCTTAGGTATAGTAATAATAGGAAAGTTAGATTTGGTAGGCTATAGGTTAACATTAAGGTTTCTTTCTCCAGTTGTAGTCTGCCTGGTAACAGTGGTGTCATACCCTTACAGCCAATAGGGAGCTGAGTCTCTGTGGAGCAGAAAGGGGTGTTAGCTGCCAGCAGCGGGGGATTTGAATAAATAGTGAGACATGTAGTAAATCTGGGAGAAGTCTACCTGAGATTGCCAGAGAGTGAGCAGAAAGAATCCTCATCATCCCAGCTGGAGATGAGAGGGGTAGATTTGCATGGAAGGGCAGAAACAAAGCAAGCCTGAGAAGATAAGAACTTGTACATAGTTATTTGTTATCAGCAAGCAAGCCGGGAGGGAGCCGGGGCAGAGCTTCGCCTCTGGCCGGAGCGCATTTGAGAAGGGGCAAGAAGCCTCAAACGCAGCCTGAACGGACATGGTAACGCCCCCTGAGCTGAGAGGAAGAGCCACTGAAGGACAGTCAGGTTAGAGCAGGAGGCGGCATATAGGAGGGCCCCTCGGATACTGCTGGGTGTGTGCTGGTTACCGGAGCTGTTTGAATCTCAATGCGGGCGATTGGATTGATCTGCAATTGTCGTTGCTGGAGGGAGACAAGGAAAGTAAAGTGACAGTTCTCTTGTCTGTTGCAGTTGTCTTGTCTGGTTATTTATACGCTAGTACACCTCTCCACTGTGAGTCCCACCTCGTCTCTCCCTGCAATTCAGAAGAACCTAAAAGAGTGGCCACCCATACCCCTTCTTTACACAGGGAGCAGGAGACAATCCCCAAGAGGCAGGCCATAGGAGACATCTTCTGTAGCCTGTCTCTGTCTGTTGCCTCCCTCTTTCCTCCCATGGCAGGAGACAGGCTGCAAGGGAAAACTTCTGCAGCCTGTCTCTTACCGCAGGAGGAAGAAGTGACAGTGTGGAGGAGTCAGGAGCCAAAGATGCAACGTGGTCGGGGATCCGGGAGCAGGAGCGGGGAGCAGCAAGTACTGTAAGGATCGTGGCCTCCTCCTGAGCAGTGTGCACGGCTTTTCAGTGCTGCCTTGCTTGGTATTTAAAGTAGCAGTGACGGGCGGAGCAGTGTTCTATGACGCTACACCGTTGCCGCTTACATTAAAGAACCCCTGCATAGGATTACTGTTAGGCTGTATCCAGACAGCATCTGATTACAGAATCCGTCTGGTATTTTATTATCTTTTCAGTGTTTTTGGGGGACAGTTCTGTCCCCTGTTTGCGGATTCGTCTGTCTCCCTTATCATTGAATGGCACACGTTCCGCACGCAAACCAGGTGAAAGAATGTGCATGTTATGAGTTTTACGGAATGACAATGGTGTGAAAATCCACCCAGTAGATAAACCATGCAGTGTAGAATACTTGCCCGATTTTCTATTAAAGTCTATGGGGATGGTTGACAGGCTATTTCAAATGGTTTTCAAATCCGAAAAAAGTCTGAAAAACTGTCTTAAAACCATGCCTTGCGGACATACCCTTATACTGCTGCTCTGTGTGCAAGAGTTTTAAGAGTTTTGTCCGAACGCCAGAATACCCCTTTAAGTAACACATTTCAGAAAGCTTTGTTTCTCATCTCTGCACCAAGGAGCTGGAGTTAGCAGAGAAGTTGTGAGGGGACGAGAAACCTGAACAGGGACAGACAGAAAGGGAGCCCTAGGCTATAACTGTCTACTTGCTAGTCAGACACTAAGTGGCCTGTGACAACTTGTCGATAGTCCCTATCAGGCTCGGACTGGCCCACAGGGGGATAGGTGAAACCCCCGATGGGCCCCTGAGCATGGTAGGCCTGGAATTGTTTTGTTAACTCCATATACATTCTTGGATGAAGCAGAAAAGAAAGAGGCAAAAAGCAAGAGCCAGACCATAGGTAGCATGTATAGTATTTTACAGTAGCTGTAGGGTGGGCCTCTAAAATAAACTCCACCGGTGGGCCCTATGGACCTCAGTCCGACAATGGTCCCTACCTCACTAATGTCACACACAAAACAGAGACAGACAAAAACCATATAGAATATTCAGGAGACAAGGGGTCACAACCAGATAACAGCAAAGGTGCAAAGACAGCAGGCAAAAAACAGAGGTAAAAAATGTGGGCTAAGGCCATGTCGCCACGTCACGGGTTTTCGGCCGGTTTTTCAGCCGGTTTGCGGTTTTTCAGACCTCCTGAAAAACCGTCTGAAAATGAGCACAATTGTGCTCTATGGAAAACCCGTGCAGCAGTCCCCACTGCACGGATTTTCCGCCCGGCGGTTTTGAACATTGAACATGCACTATCTTCCGTCCGGTTTCCGGACGGAGGATGTGCTGCTCAATGGGAGGGGAAGAGCTGTTCTCCGCTCATCACGGAGAAAAGCCGCCCCCCCCTCCCCCGCGGCCATGGGGACGGGCGCAAAAAAGGACAAATACCGGCCGGTTTGTCCTGTGCCGTGTGAACGAGCCCTAAGAGGTAATTTAACAAGGTATTCAAATCCAACAAATAAGGAATCTGACAGGTTACTTTAAGGCACAGTTACCAACATATAATAAAGTGTTTTTTGTTCTCCAACTGTAAATAGGATTTGTGTCTCTGTTTGCCATGTGCTTATTAAGTTATAATATAGTAATGAATGGTATCTTACGGTATAGTACAGTATATACAGATATTAATATGAAATGTCAGACTATACATTACAACAGACTAGCATGAATAACAACATGTCTGGCTTACCACACGGGTAGTAGCTTTAAGGAGGTTCTATGAATTCTCCTGACATGTCTGTTTTAGTAAATACTTGTGTTCTCTGTTAAATAATGATCCTGGAGCATCTTCTTCCTATAAACTGTGGTTTTTCCGTTTTTCCTGGTCTTATTTCCCTAAAATTCCGCAGTGGGGCGAAATTTGGGGTTTCATGTCCTTTAAGCCGTGTTAACATCCCGATAGAACACCCTCTGAAATTCGAATTAAGTTCACGGGAAATTTGCCGAAATCCCTGGGTGGGGGGGAGGCCTATGGTCACACGGCTTATTTGCAGGGCGTAATTACGCCGTGTGGACGGGGGTGGGGCGGGAGCGGGTGGCCGGCACCTCGCCGGCCCATAGACTTTCATTACCAGCGGCGCGTATACGCAGCTAGTAATTCACATGTCACTTATCTCCCCCCGCGGCGGATTCACCGAGCAGGGAGAGGAGACGTAATCCATAGTTCTCTATGAGAACTGAGGATTACCGTAATGACTGGGACGTATTCCAGCGGTAATTCGCGCACTACGGCGCGAATTATGGACTGATATACGTCCCATTTTAAGCCATGTGTACATAGCCTTAAGCCGTAGGGAACACAATTATTTACTAACACAGACACGTCAGGAGATGTCACCGGTCCTATTTAGCTTTACAACCCAATGCTCTGGCTTAGGTATCTCTATGTAGTGTCAAAAAAGATATGCGAACCCTAGAAAACCTATGCTGAAAAAATAACTGTAACAAAAGAAGCAATAGAAATGTACTTTATGTCCAGGTTACTATGACAAATGGCAGAACACTTATGCGTTTGCAAGCAATAACTTTTATATGAAGCTCGGCGCGGCGATGGAGATGGTATACATCTTCGTACAAGTTGTGTATTGTTTTGCACACTGCCTGTGACAGGGCGGAAGTCTATGCAAGTGCTTAAACTGCAGGAATCTTCAATAATTTCAAAAGAAATCATTTGCATTCATACTTTGTATTAATGCAGCCACTGTAAAATGTTTGGAGTCGTGTTGCTTTCAATTCCCAGCCTAACCCACTAATATTTTATACTGCTGACTCCATTGCCTCGTTGTCTGTCTTTTGACAACACCTGTGTGTGTGGTCCAAAACCACCCCTGAGTGATGTATAATTACCTATTAAAAATCTCTCCTTCGCCCCTCTTCTTGAGATTTCATCTCTGTATTCTCAGCACAGACTACAGTACTGGCTCCTTGGAGCGATGCTGCATTCAGTAGTGTCATTGCTGATAATTATAGATTTCTCTTGTGTCTACAAAGCCTGAGTTTCTATGATGTTCTAACATCTGGCAAGACACAATTTTAATATCACAGTGAAGCAGCATACTGTTTTTATTTTCTTATGTAATAAATCTTGTCTACCCAGGCTAATCATGTGTCATAGTAAAGTCCTCTGGTGGTTTATAGCATGAACAATAGCATCAGACTAAAGGATGTGGCATTCATTTTCGTGTGATGTTTCTCTCAATAGGTGTTTTTAATACTAAGGATTGTCAGCGTTACACTGGTGTACTGTCAGAGATTAAAGCAGCCTAGCGCTGATAAAAGTCACTTTGATAAAGTTGATCAGCAACTTTATCAAAGCTTGCGGTCTTTTATAACCTTTTACAAGCATTACTGATGGTTAATCCATCTAATTAAAGGGTTTATAGATATGTGAGCCATGTAACCCTTTACTGCACAATGTATGTATCTTCTATTCTACACACAACCTATTTATTTTAATTAGACTCAGCTATAAACCCATACAAACAGGAGAAGATCTCATAGAGTCCAATAAATGGCAGTGTCCATATACGACCTGGTTAAAGAGAAATTGTGCCATCTCCTGACATGTCTGTTTTAGTAAATCATTGTGTTTCCTGTGAAATAACAATTCTGGAGCATCTTCTGTTATGACTCCGTACTGTGCTGTTCCTGTTATTTCTCCTAGAAATTAAAGGGTTTGTCCACTTCATAGATTTTTAGTTATTATGTATATCATAAGAAATCATGCAATTTTCTGCTCCTGTGCCTCTTTTATACCAGTGCTGTAGGCCCCTTTCTAGAAATGGGAAAAAATGTCCATAGTAATGGCTCCCAGGGAGTAACTGTATGGAGTAAACATGGTGTCAGTCATGTGACATCATGGCAGTTGCTAACAGGGTTACATGACATCTATGGGGTAACTTAATAGGAATAATGGTGAAACCAGGCTTGGACTGGCCCACAGAGAAATAGGGGAAACCCCCAGTGGGCCCCTGAGCCTGGTAGCCCTTGAGGTGTTTTTTAACCCCTTAAGGACCAGGCGTTTTTTTTTGGTGACACGTTCGTATTTCCCTCCTCGCCTTCTGAAAGCCATAACTTTTTAATTTTTCCACCTACATAGACACATGAGGGCTTTTATTTTGTGGGACAAGATGTACTTTCTAATGGTGTTATTCACTATACTATACAATATACTGGGAAACCGCAAAAAAATTCCAAGTGGGACAAATTGTGAAAAAAAATTTATTTTCGCCAGGTTTGCGGGGTTTTTGCTTTTACGGCGTTCAATCTTTGGTAAATATAATGTGTTATCTGTATTCTAAAGGTTGTTATGCATCCGGCAATACCAAACATGTAGGGTTTCCGTTATGTTTTGGTACCATAAAAAAATTCCAAACATTTTTCTATTTTTTAAAAATTGCATCACAGCGCCATTTTGTGCGACCATAATTTTTTGTACTAACACCTACGGCCATGAGGGGGCTTTTTTTTGCGGCGGGAAGTGTCCCTTTTATCGCTAGCATTTTGGAAAAGCATGCCTTTTTTGATCATTAAATTTTCCATTTTTTGTTGATGTAAAAGACCAAAAAAACCAATTTTGGCGTTTGGAATTTTTTTTTCTCTACGGGGTTCAGCTACGGATAAATGATTTTAATATTTTATGCTCGACTTTTTGGGACGGGGCGATCCAAATATGTGTAACTTTTTTTATTATTTTAATGTTTTTTATTTGTAAAATGGGAAAGGGGGGGGATTGAATTTTTAAAAACTTTTTTTTTGTACTTTAAAACTTTTTTTTTTTTTTTTACGGGTAACATTTAGTCCCCCTATGGTGTTTTACCACTAGGGGCCGATTTTTAGAAAAAACCCTAAGCATTGATTGGCAATGCATTGGGGTGAAAAAAGATGCGGTTTCCCTACTTCCTGTTGCGGGACGGAAGGGGGGCAAACGGCCCATGAAAAAGGAGGGGGCCTTTCAAAGGGCTCCCCACCACCGTGCCCGGGGTCGTCGGATGGCACAGCATACGCGCTGATGCTGAAAAACCTAACGATGGGAAAACCGCCACAGATGGGCGTTCATTTAGACCGCGGCCATCTTTGCCGGGGGTGTCTAAAGGGGTTAAACAGCGCCACAGGCGGACCCCCTGCCGGCTTTTACTGCCCAGTGTTAGGCGATTTGGCCATAATACCCCGGCGGCTGGCGGGGGGTCAGGGAGCGATCCCCCTGCAAAGCCCCGAGCGGCCCGGGACGAACTCATAACCCCATTTTTAAAGGGGTTTAACATATACATCCTCAAAGAGCCTCTAGAATCATCTCCACCTGGGGGTCTAGGCACCCATCTGACACGGGAAACACTGTACCGGGATACCAGGCCACATGACCCTGTGGGTGGTACTACTTTGGGGAAAATGGACGGCTTTTGATGACGGACACACGGGGTGTAGCCGTAGCCAGGTACGAAAACAAGGGCCCCCAGGTAATAAGGACGGGGTTACACAAACGGGAAACAGCATAGTTAATGGCGACAACAGCAAATAAAACTTCGGTAAGGCAGGTTAAAATAGGGGTTTAAATCAGGTAACACAAGAAGTACAAAAGGAAAAAGGGTCCCAAAAAAAAAAAAAAAAAACAAAACCAAAAGTTTATAACAAAAAAAAAAAAAAAAAAAAAACAAAGGCCCAACGCCAGGGGGAAAGGGGAAACCCCAAAGGGGCAAAAGGTTTTGGGTTGGGTTAAATTTGGGCTACCTCACTGGGCCTTTTTCCTTTGGTTTTTGGGGGGCCATTTTTTTTTTTTGGGGGGGCTTCCTTCCCCCCCAAAACATTTTACAACCAAACGCGGGAAAAAAAGGGGGCCCCGGCACAAAACCAAAAAAACACCCTCCGGCCCCCCCAAAACCCCCCGGGGGGTCCCCAACCCTTTTTCCCCCCCCCCCCCCCCCCCACCAAAATTTTTTTTTCGGGGGCCCCCCATCCCCTAACTTTACAAAAACCCCCCAAAAAACAGGGGGTTCCAAAGGGGCTACTTCCCAAGAACTTTCCCCAAAACCCCCCCAACCCAGGGGCTCGGGGGCCCCAAACCAAAACCAATTCGCTTTCCCGGAACCCCCACTTTTTTTAACCAAGCGGGGGTTAAAATCACAATCGGGCCCAAAAAAAGGGGGGGCCCCTTAAACCCCGGCCCCCCCGACCCTTTGGGGCCCCCCCCCAAAAAACCCTTTTTTACCCTCCTAAAACAACCACCCACAGCCCCCCCGGGGGGGCTCCCCGGTCAATTGGGGGAATAGGACAAAAAACCAAAATCTGGGAAAGGGGCCCATTCGCGTCAGGGGGGAGGACGGGTGATTAACCCCTAAATTTGGGGACTTTATGGTGAGAATGGCTTCACACGTTGGGACGTACTGTGCATCACTGGGACCTTATAGGTTCACTGTGGCGTATTGGTGCTGTTCCGATCTTGCTTTTGTGTGGGGGTGCGTAGAGCTTGGCAGCAGGTGGTACTGCTAAAACAGTTATGGACCTAGCTGCAGGTAACGCGGAAACAGCAGGGACTGGCCATGCCAGGAGCACAACAGGGGACATGACAGAGACACAGGCACGTCCATGGTCCGAGACAGGGACCGCAGCGTGAACCGTGACAATACCCTCTTTAAGCCCTTTGCTCCGGGCTAGCTGTGTACCCTCCTCCTTGGTATCCAAAGAATTGTCATCAGAGGAGATGTCTCGCCAGTCTCAGGTAACTTCTTGGACAAGAGAAACAGGAACAGCAGAAATGGTATGCAGGGGTAGAGGTGGGCCAAACTGCGGGATGACTTGACAGTTCAGAGAATCTTCCTGGACAAAGGGAATCCCCGCTGAATACAAGCAACAGCCAGGGAAACGGGTGGGCGGGATTGCACCAGATGGGCAGACTTGAGGCAGCGTTAATGTCATTGCTCACCAATTGGATGACTTCATTGATTTTCAGATCCAATGATGGAGTGTGAAACTGACACAATGGAAGACCCAAAAGAACAGATGCAGAATATAGGCAGAACATGAAACGAAATTTCCTCCTTGTAGAACTTCCGATTTGGGAAGCCAGAGGTTTTGGAAAGGAGACACTGTTTCTACAGAATCTCTCCTTTGAGAAACAACGCAGGGGTTTCTCTACACTGGAGACGGGCAGGCAGAAGTTTTCTAGCAGAGATGACGTTCTCAGAAGAACCAGAGTCCAGAAGAGCAGGAACATGAAATGTAGAACCAGATGTCAAACTGAGAGTGACCGGTGTGGTCAGATCAGAAACAGATGCATCATTAAACAGGGTTGCCTCACCCACATAACCTTGGAAAATTATGAATTTCTATCAAAACAACAAATTACAAAAATCTATGGAAAAAATGCACAACTGTGCCAAAAAAGCCAATAGTTGAATATATGTAATTGGATATTTATAAGACCCCAATAAATGTGAGTGGGATACCATAACTACACCATCAACACTGGGGTAGGCCAAAGCCACATATGTATACATAAAGCACTTATGTACGGTATATACTGTATGTCAGATGTCGCTTTACTCACAGTTCTGAGGTCATCGAAGTGGTGGAAGAATAATATTCCATATCATGAAGCTTCACCAAGTGTCTAAGAAAGGTAAGTCCCCACTCCATTGGTGCAAATTAGGTATTTTACACATCAAATGAGCGATGTTAAGTACCAAGTGAGCTAGACCTTAAAGAAGAAGTCTAGCTTGGGACACAGAAATGTAAGTTATGTGAGAGCTGAGTGGTGAAGTCCATCAGAAAAATGCTGGTAAATTGTGTTTTCAGTAAGCTGGCAGAGGAGCTCTCTAGCTGTCAGAGAGAGATATTAGATTTATAGTTAGCACCAGACAGGCAAGGTTTTGTTTTCTGCTAAGCAACCTTTTAAGTAAAGCTGACAACACTTCAGCTTAAACCTATTTCGGTGCTGTTGGCCTGATTTGGATATGGATGCAGACACGGTATAATTTAACCCTTTATTGGCTTTTGCTGGGTTCAGTCTCACAATCCATAGTTGGAAAGTTGGAATAAAGTAAAATGAATATTATACAAATCATATTCCTTGAGTTTTGTGCAATACATATCTACATTCATATGCCCCTGATCAGTGGCGTAACAAGAATTCATATGGCCTCATGGTAAAGTGAGATGGTGCCCCACCACCTAATGACAATAAACTAAGACAGCAGCATAAACAGCAATACTTAAAGGGGTTTTCTCATTACATTAAATGGTCTTCAGAATAAGGGGACAGTGAAAACAAGCAACTTTGAAATTGGATGTGATTTGCAAAGCTGTCTTGTTCTCACTGTTCCCCTTATCTTTGTTTTCTGTAAACAGTGTTCCCCAGTGCCAGTCGGATTCCACCTCCTTTTATTTCATTGGCTGCCGGTTCTACTAATTTACATTCTGTCTGGCACCCGGTCGTGTTCACTGGAGCTTGCATTCCTGCCTCTCTCATTCAGAACAAGGGGCCGGCAGCATTTCACTTTTCACAGCTAGCAGCTGCACAGTAACCCTGCAGCTGAAAAAGGCAGAATTGTGCTTGGTGCCTAATTCTGCTGCGTGTAAACATAGAAAGGAGACAGATATGTGCTGCTCTGGATGAGTTCATAGAAGACTGGATACAACTGTAACAAACCTCCAGCTGTGAGGGGACAGATCTCTGCTGTTTTGAATGTGTTCATCGAGGACTATCTGTACTGGATTCAATTGTAAAAAACCTCCAGCTGTGAGAGGAGAAGAGATCAGTGCGCTGAATTCATAGAAGACTGTCTAGACTGAATGCAAGCCTGTGGTATGTAAACAGCTCTCACAAAATAAGACTACAGAGGGAGAGGAACCACACAGTGACATGTGGAGTGGAATGCAGACAGAGAGGGCGGAGGGGGGGGAGAGCAGGGATGTGCTATCCCCTCCCACTGATCTCAAACAAACACACTGACTCGGGAGCGAGCATGAACAGTGAAGGGGGGGGGTGATGTAATCTCCCTTAAGTTAAGAAACACCCAGCTGAGAAGGGAAACCCCCCCCCCCTGGATTTGAGGAACTGAGAGAATGAAACTAAAAGAAAACAGACGAACTGATGAATCTATAAATCCCCTTTAAAGGTATAAATAATATCACCATATATCAGGGAACCACATAGTAGACCTGGACAGCACAGCACCATCAACTACTTGTTCCCTACAAAAAGGAACAATGTTCTTGTACCTAAGAGGGCCCCCTCAATCTCTGGGCCCCAAAGCAGTTGTTATGGCTGCTATGACTATAGTTATGCCCCTGCCCCTAATTATGGAACCTGCTGCGACGTTTCTTTGACATGGTACTGCATTTTTACCACTGCCCCAAAATAGCATGTCTAATTCTTTCTAACAGATTTGTTGCCTTTAATGCGTATCTGTTTAGAAAACGGCATAAGAGTATGTACATGAAATCAGGGGCGTAGCTAGCACTCATAGGGCACCATAGCAAAATGAGACAGATACCCAACATCTAATGATGGGAAACTCAAGCAGCTGTATAGGTGTAACGAGCGGCGCCGCAGACCGTCCCCCGGGCTGCGGCTCCGCTCGCTCCCCGGCCCCGTCTCGTGAGCCGCGGGCGAGGGGCGGTGCGGTCCGGGGTCCGGTCCGGGGCCGCGCTCGTCCCGCGGTTTACATAACGCTTACCTGACCCCGCTCCTGACTCCAGGCGCGCTCGTCACGGCCGTCCGGGCGCGCTCCCGTCCCTAAGGCGCGCGCGGCGCCAACCCTCCTCTCTCTTAAAGGGCCAGTGCGCCGGTAATTGGCTGTTACCGGTCACTGACCCTATATATTGGCTCCGCCTCCGGCAGTCCTCTGCCGGATCTTTAGTGCCTCCTGTGCCTTTAGAGAAAGCGTCTTGTCCTATTTGGCCTCTACCGTGTACCAGAACCGTCTCGCTCCCTGTTTCCCTGACCACGAACCTCTGCCGCCTGTCCTGGGCCTATTGCCTGTTCCCTGACCAGCCTCAGCCTCCACGATTCTGTACCAAAGCTTATCCTTGGCTACCACCGCAAGCAAGTCCCGCCAAATGGAAACGACCTGGAAATTCTCGCGCCGCACAAGTCCATCCCGCTTTGCGGCGGGCTCCCGGTGAAAACCGGGTTCTACTTAGATTCCGTTCCCTGGCGTGGGCTTCCACCATCGCTTGCGGTGGCCCAGCGGATCCACTACCACTGCCGTTACAATAGGTAGCAATCATTAAAGTAAAAAATACAAACTACACAAACACAAGCTACATATCAAGGAGTCCACATAGGTGGGTAGATAGCAGAAAGCTGAGCACAGTCCAAAAAATGAAAAAAGTCAGCTCACCTATAATCCACGGCATCTTGTTTTGTCATATGGTCTGGTGCAAGGAGGAAACAACCGGCTGCAGGTGGAGAAATCACATTGGATGCACTTCAAGATGTTTCTCCCAAAGGGTACAGGAGCATATAGATGATATCACGCAACATAGCTTGCAATCCATATCGGGGTCTTCCTGACACTTCAGAGTTTTTCATCAATATACTATTAATAATCTACCGGCAGCTACTTCTCAGGACGTCTTGTCATGCGCGCCGCTCACTTTAGCTCCTCTTTGGCGCATTTGCCAGGGATTCATCTTACATACAATCTACAGCCGGCTGACTTTGATTTTGGCATATCCATGCAGTATATCTCCTCTGCACTATATATATACTCTAGATTTCTCTTGACAAAGGCATGCTTGCCGAAACGTCAACAATTTGTGACATCTAAAATTACCTAGTTGCTTTGATACTATTGTTATCATTTGTCTGATCTGAATTTGTATCGGTGCAATAATCCTATTTTCTACACAATGTATGATCCATGTCCGACATACTTCTTATTAAAACCCTTTCTATCAGCATTAAATTTGTGTGCTGTGGATTATATGATTATTTAAGTATATTCATTGAGCCGTCTTTGTAGGAGGAATATTTGACATTGTTTTTAAATCTGATGTGTCCCTTTATGTTGCAATAACTTTGTAATGCTTTTACACATCCAGTTGCTCCTAAAATAGCTTGTATTTATGGTTAGTGGTACATTTTTCTTGACACATACTGTATTTGTGAACAACATCAAAATTTTGCAACAATGTGCCATTTTCAAAATCTTATTATTTTGTGCTTGTATAAATTAACACACAAAATACTTAATTATCATTTACTACATGTCTACTTTATATTCTTTATTTATCTAGGATATTAGTAGGCTTATAAATTTTGCAGCAATTTTTTACACTTGAAGAAAATTTCTAACAGATATTTTAGGGATTAATTCAGTTCTGAAGTGGTATGAGTATTTTAGAAACAGTACCTATAAAAATTTTAAACCCACATTCAGAAAGTTTCTTAGATCTTTAGATGTTTCACAGGAACTTAAGCACTACTACTTGTTGTTTGTGTGCCATTGAAGATGGGGGTTCAGAAGTGGGCACAGGCAATATGAATGGATAAATCCTTCCTGATCGCTCCTTCAGTGTCTCTTTTTTGGATCTACCTCCTCTTCTCTACCTCTTGATGTTGGCGTTCCTCAGGGATCAGTTCTAGGTCCTCTCCTCTTTTCATTGTACACAGCTGCGACTGGAAAAACCATCAGCAGATTTGGCTTCCAGTACCATCTCTATGCTGATGACACCCAATTATACACCTCCTCCCGTGACATCACTCCCACCCTGCTACAAAACACCAGTGACTCTCTGTCCGCTGTCTCTGACATAATGTCCTCTCTCCTTTTGAAACTACACCTCACTAAAACTGAACTTCTTGTCTATCCGTCATCTAGTAACCAACCCCCCCCCCCCCCCCCTGCTATTTCTGTTTCAGTATGTGGTACCGCTGTCTGGGGGTTATACTAGATTCTGATATGACCTTCACCCCATATATCCAGTCCCTTATCCTGCTCCTGTCACCTGCACCTCAAGAACATCTCCAGAATCCGTCCGTTTCTCACTGTGGAAACAAGTCAAACTCTCATTGTGGCCCTTATTCTTTCTCGTCTTGACTACTGTAACTACTTGCTAATCGGTCTCCCTCTCTGCAAACTCTCCTCTCTTCAATATGTCGAGAATGCAGCAGGCTCATCTTTCTCTCCAACCGCAATACTAATGCATCTAACCTGTGTCAGACACTGCACTGTTTGCCCATTCAGTACAGGATACAGTATAAACTCATCACTCTCACCCATAAAGCTCTCCACAACGCTGCCCCCCACCTCCTTCTCCTCCCTCGTCTCTGTCTACCACCCGACCCGCTCTCTCCGCTCTGCTGCTGATATCAGGTTACACTCATCAATCATCCGAACCTCCCATGCCCGTCTCCCAGATTTCACACGTGCGGCGCCAATTCTCTGGAACATGCTACCGTGGGCGATCAGGCACATTCACAACCCTCATAGTTTTAAGAGGGCCCTGAGAAAACATCTTCTCAGTCAGGCCTGCCAAGATCCCTAACTGCTATCACACACATCTGTCACTCCCTACACTAGGGCACTCACAGGCACTTATCTGTACATAGATGTACTGTCAGGTTCATCCATTTTTCATGTAAACCACCCCCTATTTATGAAACAAGGCTGGACCATTGTAAACTTGGCACTTCTCACTGTTTGTTTCACCCATACACCCTAATAGATTGTAAGCTCTCACGAGCAGGGCCCTCACACCTTGTGTCTCATCTGTAAGTACTTTTAATGTGTAATGTCTGTACGTTTACCCTTGAATTTGTAAAGTGCTCCAGAATATGTTGGCGCTATATAAATAAAGATTATTATTATTATTATCAGGTATTAAAGGCATTTTCTCACCACAATGATTGGCTTTGAACATGTAGGGAAAGATAAATGAAGACTAATACCAAATACTTTGCTGTTTTGATTTCGCTTTCTTCAGGAGATAAAGAAGAATTAATCGAATGCTTGTGTACACATGTTTCTCTAGGTTACTCCAAGTTGCTGTTGGACTATAGTGAGTAACTACCTGCTGAGTCTTATCTCCAGTCTCACAGCAGAGCTGATATGCCAATCACTGGAATAGAACCACCCACAGCCTGACCAGGAAGTGTTAGCCTGAAGTTGGCTGTGGCTCTGTGAAACAGCTTGATGAGACAACAACAATTCAGGCTGGTGGAGGTGGTGTAGGAAATGTTGGACACCAGGGCTTAGCTAAGCATTATGATCAACCACGTTCATCCCTTCATGGCCGCTGTTTGTTCTATGGTAGATGGATACTTTCAGCAGGAAAGTGTCCATTGCCACAAGTGTCACATAGTCATTGATGGATTCCAGGAACATGACAGCAAGTTTTTCTTGCTTTCCAGGTCTTAGTCATGCTCAGATTTTAATTCTATAAAGCATCTCTCTAATTCATGACAACTGCGAGTAGCTATCCTGTTCATGGGTCAGACAATTTCGACACATCTACTATATGGATTCTACTGTATTTCATGATAAATTGCTGTGGTTCTGAAGGCCAAAGAAGGTCCAATGGATTACCAGATGGAAGCCTCTAATAAAGTGGCCATTTAATGTGCATTAGTCATGTTAAATATAGGAAATGCTGTATAATCTTTGAATTCTGCTCCATGCTTTGTTTAAGCAAAAATGTTGCTGCTTGCCTTATACCCTCTGGGCTCCCTAACGTTGTTTGTTTATGGGTCGAAAAAATTGTACTAGGAATGAAAGTAAATTGTTTTGCTTTGTTTAACTACAAATCAATACTCTGAGCATATTGGAAAGTAGCTTCAGCAGAACAATTGCATAAAGGGCCTGTAGTACAATTATCTGTGATAAACTATTTGTTGTTGTAAGGTCTATGTGCTAGGAGGCTCCCTTCTCTGCCTTATTTCCTGAGAAATCTAATTAAGTTTTCTATATTATTTTTCGATTGCTAATCCCAGTCCAAAGATATTGCAACAGTTTTCATTCGCTTGGATCGGTTTATGGAAGCAATGCGAACATTACAATCATCAAATAGGTTTTTATTGGAAACTATATTTAACAAGAGAACAGACTGAGGGTCAAAGAAGAATTGTGAGGTTGTACAATGCAAATAACATCACTGTTTTCTGTGTGAATTATATGAATATTAATTTTAAAACCAGCAATCAGTCTTACCAGGAATTTCTCAGTATCTCTCTATGTAACAACAAAAACAACAACAACAACAGCAGCAGGGCGCTTGAGGCCAAAATTGCACATTGCCCTGTTGCCAAACCGATAAAAAAAACACAGAAATAGTGTAACAAATACAACATAACTAATAATGTTAAAATTCACACCAACATTACTACAACAGTAATCCTGCAACAAAAGACATTATGGTTAATTTGAAGAACATAATTACAAAGTGGTATAATCTTGTTGAGTTGTCGTGCTGTATATTGCACAGCTTAAAAAGAAACATGGTTTGAGGTCTCTGAAAGGAACTTATATGATATATTTTAATAGGGCAGATTCAAAAAGTTAATCACACCAATGTAATTATAAAGCGTTGTATAAAATCAGGTATAAGTGCCAATCTTGAAAACTGGAAACGACCAGGATGCCAAAAGGAACCTTTCTGCTATGTCCCTTAAAGGGGTTGTCTCATCTCAAAGTTTAATAGGATGCATGAATGAAATAATGCTGCTTTGCTCTGTCACTTCCTGGTCAAGCTGTCTGTAATTAGCAAATAAGCTCTGTGTATTCAGACTTCTCTGTTTATTAGTCTAGATTAAATAAATTACCTTCTCTGAGGTCTGGAGAAGCTTCTGAGCTAATGTAAACAGTAGAGTAATTACTGTCTTTTGTCTGAAAGATCAGATAACACACAAGCTCTCACTGCTGACTGTGACCTGTGTGATGAGGTCACTCCCTGCTATCAGATAGAACAAACAGCAGGGGAGAAGGCGTACACAGGTCGGTCATTTTGGGAAACTAGAAAGCCCTCAGAAGGTGATAAAATTATTTGTAGCTCCTTAACAAAAAAGATCAACAAAGCAATATATTTGGAAAACGGCTTCATTTAATGTTCCCTACATTTTGAAAGCTATTCTTTGTAGTGAGACAACCCCTTTAATGCATGTTCCGAAAATAAAAGCTGTAAGAAAATGGCGTCCGCACTACCTTATTCAATATATAAACTCATAAAACGTCATTTTGTACCTACTAGGCTCTTGTAACTGTAGAGACGTCACTAGTGTTAGCTAGCCTGTGCCTATGTAATCCAGTACGGCTCCGCCCGGGACACTCGGATTGAAGAACACGGATTGATGTATTCATACTTCTCAGGGGATGAACATATCAAGCAGATATATTTGGTTGTATTGAAGATTTTAAAGCAGACTGCTACTTTTGAAAGATATAGTTTTTCATTTTATGAGTGTATATACTGAATAAGGTAGTGCAGATGCCATTTTCTTACAGTAGTTCTAAAGCATTTGTGACACTTTCACGAATATACAGCATCTCACAAAAGTGAGTACACCCCTCACACTTTTGTAAGTATTGTATTATATCTTTTCATGGGACAACACTGAAGCTATGACACTGTGATACAATGTAAAGTAGTCTATGTACAGCTTGTATAACAGTGTAAATTTGGTGTGCCCTCAAAATAATTCATGGAAAGATGTAATGCAATATTTACAAAAAAGTGACATATTTGTAAGATACTTAACCTACAAGTTAGAAGAATGTGACTTGCATTAAATTCACAAGGAGAGCAAATCATTATCCATACATATCAACAGTCAGAAAATTGCAGTGTACTCCTCCACTGCATTGTGACGTGCTGTTGACGTCAGTCTTTCACATGGTACTATGCTCAATGCACTCATTGACCTGCTATAAATATGTGAAATGACAGTATACAAATCTCTCGCAGGATCTTTTTACACCTAGGCCTGTGGAAATGACAAGCAGTCATCCTCTGTGTCTAGAGGAGAAAAGGTTTCACCATCATCACAGACGAGGATTCTTTACTGTAAGAGAGGTGATATTAAAGAAGGACTTAGATGCCTTTCCTGAAAAATCTAATATCAAAGGTTATGGTTACTACATTCTGTAGATATGCAGTTGATCCAGGGATATATTCTAATTTCATACTTGGAGTCGGGAAGGAATTGTGCCTCTTGTATATGTGTTACACCCCTCTCATCCCCGTTCCCTCTTCATAGACTTGTAGTCTGATGTAATCTAATTCTCAGCCAGTTGGTGTTATATATTGAGAGCACAACATGGATATCATCAGGTTTTTAGTGACGAGGTCTAGAGGCCGGGGGAGCAGGAAAGAAGGCTGATAAGTGAAGAAAAAAGTATTTTCTCTGTTGAGGTATTTTTCAAAGTTTCTTATTTTTGCTTGTATTCCTGATTTATGCAAACTTTGTTGAAATGTTAGTGATCATTTAAGTGTAAAATATTGAAAATTGCTTCGGTGACAGCATGATACATGCACATTTTCTGTGGAGGAAAGGAATCTGTTTTTACTCTTCAGAAATTCACATGAAAGACTTAGCTGGTCAAATAGAATAGCAATAAATATACATGCCAATATATACCCAGTGAACGCAGTGCCCAAGCTTACACAGACAAATATTGTGGCCAAAGATTATGGACGGCATGTATGAAATTTGGCATGTAAATGCCAAATTTCATGCGCATAATAAAAGCCTAGAATGCACCTGGTTTATGAACCCACTCTACAGCGGGTCATAAATCAGGCGCTTTCTAGCACTAGTACAACATTTGTGACTCAGGTATACCACTTTGAAAGTGATTTACCCATTCCATCAGTGATGCTGCAAATGCCATAACAAAGCTATAAATCTATAGCTTTACTACGGTTCTAGTGCTCCCCGCCTCCTGCACGCCCCCCGAAATCAGCCGCATACAATTAAGATGAACAGTGGGGCAGGGAGAGCTGTGCACTTCCTGCCCCTGCCGTACATAGCTGTAAAGGTGGCGCAACGGAAGTGAGCTTCCTGTCCTAGGCCCCAAACCATGCCCGTTTTCTGTTTCTGTGCCTAAAAGTTGTCTAAAATACATAATAAATGTGGCATAAAGCATACACGTCAATACTTTGGTGCTTTGGTGTGTCAGAACTCTGGCTAGAGTCAATCTGTTAAAAAAAACACAAAAATGCACAAAGCATAACAAACATTTTCAGACATTTTTATTGCAAAAAATGCGCTGTAAAGAAAGTGTGTGAAGATGGCTTTACAATAACAGACGGTGTGGGGACACATCCTATTGACAAGTGTAATGGTAACACAGAGTTATCAATTAGGCTAAAGCTACACAGAGACTTTATGTAACACCAATGGTTTAATTTAATTTTCCTTATTTGACATTACGTTACTTATTTTCAATTAATGAGTGAATACCAGCAACCACAGGATTACACGCTGTAACCCCATCATAAAATCAGCTAGTTACTTCAAAAAAATCTTTCTGTAAGACAGGCCTTATTACTAAGTTTCCAGGAACAGTAACAATGGAGCAGCACAGTGCAGAGTTCTAAATGAAGATGCCCCAGAATTGGGAGTAATATAGGGAATTATTTACTTTAACCCCTTAAACTGAATGCCTGAAAAGTAGTTAATGACCAGAATTTTTTTTTCGTTTTTTTCTCCTTGCGCTTCAACCTTTGTGACTTTTTTATTTTTTCAATGAAGCAGTTGTATGAGGCCTCGTTTTATTCGAGAAAAGTTGTACTTTATGGGGGAATAGTTTAAGATCATTTATAAATAATTGCATTATTTTTTTTTATTTTTGTAAAAAAAAATTCGTTTTTTTAATTTTTTTTTTTACACCATTCACATTTCACACTTAATTACTTGTTCGATTAATTCTACAGGTTATTACGGTCGTGTGGATACCTAAAATGTGTAGGTTTTTTTTGTGTGTGTAATTTATGCACAATTATTTTTTATTAAATATTTATTTTTATTGTTTATTTTTTTTATTCCTTTTTTTACACTTTTTATGTTTTTTTTTACTTTTTTTTTTTTACTCCCATGAATGGAGAACTGTTTTACATTAAAAAATTTTTTATACTTAGTAATGTATTAGCATATTCATATATGCTAATACATTCTAATCTGTGTCACTGACACAGCCAGTGATTAGGACAGCACACAGTGTGTCCTAGTCACTGGCTTCATACAAAAGACAAGCTCTGGGCCACGCTAGGTCCCCAGAGCTACTGTGCAGCCGTTCCCCAAGCTCTGTCGGGTCACCAGGTGTTCCGATCACCCGACAGAGCAGGGGAACCCTTTGATTGCGCTGCGGTAACGCACCGCCGCAATCAAAGGGTTAAAGCACCGGGTTGCGGAGGTTTCCTGCGCTCCCCGATGCTCGCAGGAGATGCTCTGGGATCGGGGCTGTGTAGTACAGCCCCGTTCCCAGCACAATTGCAGTGCCGGGCGCCGCAAACTCCGATGTCTAAAGACGTCGCTGCAGACGAACGACCCGCACCAGCTGACGTCCAAAGTCGGCGGGCGGTCGTTAAAGAGTTATGATGTCCTCTGTAGATCAAGTGACAATTGGTTAATGTCTTCTGTGATTGAAGTCGTTTTCTTTCCTTACTTTCTTAAGCTGCTATAATGACTTCTCCAGATGATGATAGCCTCTAAAGAAACAAATATAGTCAGATCCCAGACCTTCACCTAGAGCTGTACTGCCTAAAACATACCATATGAATTTTAAAATAATGCAGGCCCCAGATAAGACCTCTAAACCTGTAGTGGATGGGAAACAAAGTTTTAACGTGTGAAAAATTTGTGTCCCATTAATTTTATTAGGTTACTAATACCTCAAATATACATTTAAATATTAATATTATATAATCTATATATTGTATATATATATATATTTTATATATTATAGATATATATATATATTAGTGCACATACCTATGTAATACAGCATGTAAAAGCTGTAGGTATATCTTTTGTCATTAATGTGTTAAACAATATGGCCACCTGTAGTAGTTTGTAGAGATCGTCGTGTAATCCAAGATGGCACCTTTTCAGAAGTTACATCCTGTGTCCAAACATTCCTGAGCTGTACATGTATTCCAGGTACATGTGATGCTTCTTATCTACTGATTTGCAAAAGTATGAAAAAGCCACCATTTTGTGAATAAAGCAGAAAGCACTTTCACAGCAACAGGGCATGTTGTGATTTGTTTTCTCGGTATATTTACTATTTTGCCATAGGCAAACTTAAACTCTATCAGTTCTCCATCTGTAAAACACTAAAACGTAACTTTTATTATGTATAACTCTTAACCTCTATACACACTATTTAAAAACCTGATTTCTAACCTCACCATTTAACCCTTTCCACTTCTGAAAGAAGGAATAGCTCCTTTCTATTATCAAGTCTGGTGGAGCACCACCTATTAACAGGAAAGCCTTATATATACAGCAATTTACTAGCTCCATAAGGATCCCAAGCCTCCTACTTGGGCAGTCGTCCCTAATCTCATGGACACAAAAACAAATAAGGCCCCCTTGTGACATCGTCTGAAGCAGGTGAAACTTCTAGACAGAGGAGAGAAATCACAATTAAAAACGTCATGTCTGACCTCCCCGACATGTTTCACCACCTAACCTGGCTTCATCAGGGGTTAGAGGTCATCAGGGGTTAGAGGGGTTTCTCGGTGCACCCTTTGTTATTTTTAAGCTAATTTGGACCCCCAAAAGGACAGAATAGCCCCTTTGAGGATACTTTCCATATCAGATGTCGTCTTGTAACGTGGGGCATGGGCTTGGATCTGATTTATTAACCGAAAACTGAACTGGTGCAGCTTCTACTGGCAGACGCAGATGAGAGATAAGACGCCATCACTCTTCTGAACATCTGTCCGGGGTAAGTAGAGTTAACACTTTGCTTATTCAGAGCAGATTGTTTGTCTAGTGGCTGCTGTAGTATGTTCATCGGTTAATTGTTAGGTCATGCTGACAGGCAATGATTGGGCCCCCATGCTATTGAATTTATAAACCTGTCAAATTAACCCCTTTGTGGGGTATTTTCTGTTTATGTGATTGAATTTGTTTTGAAACTGATTGATGGCAAAGCTGGAAAGCAAGGTGTTAAGGCAGCTGAGGAACACCAGAGTGTAAGCCCTAGAGGCGCTCGGTGATTTATGAGAATTTCCCCTGGGAAGATAACAGGGGATTCTGACCCTCTTTGCGGTGAGTGAGGGGACGGGTCCTGCTTGTGGGAAAAAAAAAAAAATTATAAGCATCTTGTGATTAAATTGAGAATTCATTTGATGGTGGAATCATGAATTCAAGCTTTTCCTTGGTGTAGAGGCACAGTTTGCCTGAAGTTGGTTTCTATAACAATTGATACAAGTCTGTCTTGTGTGTCCTGCAAATGTAAACAGAGGATTGTAGACACAAAGAAGTTTTGGTATGTGAGTTTAGTGCACAGCGCCATCTGCTGGTTTTAGAGGTAACTAAGAATGTTAGATCTGAGTTTTAAATTGTTGATAGGAAA
This sequence comes from Phyllomedusa bahiana, assembly GCA_025379985.1. Taxonomy (NCBI): domain Eukaryota; kingdom Metazoa; phylum Chordata; class Amphibia; order Anura; family Hylidae; genus Phyllomedusa; species Phyllomedusa bahiana. Next base: position 45,408 of record JAODAL010011804.1, read on the forward strand.
AAACAGAGGGGAAATTAGAAAGGCTTAAGTAAGTGAAGTAGTCTGAAAAAATTGCAAGTAGCTGAAGCGTGATTTAATACCCAGAAAGCATTTGAGATAAAGGGGATGGAAATGTCTGAGGTTGATACAGAAAGAAGTAGATTGAAGGAAATTTTGGAATGTTGTTGATGGCTGAATCCTGGTACAGTGTAACTATATGGATTCATAAAGAAGGTGGGGCCCTGGGGTGGCAGCTGCCTATTGTATCACCCCCCCCAAGAAAGTTTCTGAAACAAGGAGACAAAGGAAAGTGTGAATACTGGCCAACACCATGTAAGGGCAGAGGGACTTGTTTTGGGGGTGGAGAGCAAAATCAGGGGAGGAGACAAAACTGCTGCAACAATAGGGAACCACGCCCCAGAAACAGCCCACCTGTGTCACAAGTCACCCTGCCCCCTGTAACCACACCTTCTGCTCCAGCCCTGCCCAGTAAACCCAGACTACCTGAACCTTTAGTGCCCCTGCCCGCCCCTTCCATGTCACTTCCTACTCCAGCCTCACCTACTGCTTCCATTAGGATGTCACTTCCTCTTCCTGCTGGGTTAATGCCTGCCCCTTCCGGGGTCACCACTTCCACTTCCGGACCAAATGGTGGCACATAGCACTGTTTTGTCCAATTATGGATGCAGTAACTGGGGATATATGCGACCAGAAGCCACCCTACAGTGGAGAGCCTCATGGTACTGGGAACAGAAGATACAGTGGGAGCAGGCTCTAACAGCATGAGGATGACAAGGGAGGAGGAAGAGCGGATGAGCTCATACGACAAGTCAGGGAAAAACGTCTGCTTGCTGCTGCGGGGGGCACACCAGCTGGCCCACTGCACAGCACACCCCGGGAAGGACCCTGGAGGAGTAGTCAGTGGCCCAGGGTCTTTGGGGATGGCCTGTGGGAACCAATGAAGGAGCTGCTGAAGATGGTTCGGCCTGAGTACACGACTCTACTAAGAGATGTGGTGCTTCTGTTGCAAAAGGCATTGAGAACAGTCTGCCTGCGGGACATGTGGGATGAAAGCCTGCTCCTGTGATGGTGGCCAACACATATGAGGCCACTTGAGCCTACAAGCCAAGACCACTGCTTATTGCTTGAACTGCAACCTAGCAGGACACTGCCCTCCTCCCCCCCAGCAAAAAAAAAGGAGGACACCACAAACTAGATACTCGATCCCTGCTGCTGATGCCTGTCCGATTCCTGAAGCCCGGCATCCATAGGACAGGATATTCCACCTTGGCAAATTTGGTATGAGGGAGTGAAGACAACTACCTTCCACCTTGATAAAGATGCTTTGAGTCCTTCCAGAAGCTGAAAAAAACTATTGCCAGTGCTCCTGCATAGGCATCCCGGGCCTACCAGAAAAACCTTCAAGCTCTTTGTATCGGAAAGGGAAGAACATGCCCTGGGAGTTTTAGCACAGGCCCATGCATGCCGAAACAGACCAGTTGGATACTACTCTGCATGACTGGACCCAGCTGCAAGGGGAGGACCTTACAGTTTACAACTGTAGTTGCAGCCCAATTCTGCTGGATAAAACAGCGGATATTTATAGTCGGATACTCCCCCCACCTTCTGGCTCCACGTGACATCTCCGCCATCTCAACCGCAACATCTCTCAGCAGCACAGCGTCTCAGGGGGTTTATTGTTCTCTCCTCCTGCCGGATTAACGCAATCCCTTCTGCACTGTTTTGTTTTTTTATCCAGCCATCTTACTTCTCCTTCCTCAAGGGGGAATGGGTTGAAGAGGAATCGGAAGAATCCGTGCACATGAAGAAAGCCATGATTGCTTAGAAATCATGAAGATGTTGACCTTTCATTTGAACCCAGATTTGGTTCTTTTTGTGGATGGATCCAGATTTGGCAGACAGTGCAGTACGATTTCACACAGGATATGCCTGACCCACATCACACCGTGTTGGAAGCAAGAAGTCTGCCATTGCATAAATCACCCAAGAAGACGCAGCATGACGTTTGGCAGAGGGGAAAACGCCAACATATATACGGACTCCAGATACGCTTTCGGGGTCGCCCATGACTTTGGACCTATTTGGAAACACAAGGATTTCTCATGCTGTGACCCCAGTGAAACATGAAAAGCCATTCAGGTCCTGATGGATGCACTGCGCTGCCACGGAAAGTGGCATAACTGAAAATCAAGACACATGGAAGCGAATACAGAAACAAAAACCCCTTGGCTGACCAAGCAGCCAAACAGCCGCAGGAGGTGAAAGGGAAGCTGTCAGTGGTGCAGAAGGAAAACTTCCACCCAACCTGCAAGGGGACTCTGGCCCAAGATGCAGAACAGCTCCACCGGAAGAAAAGGAAGCTGGAAAAAGAAGGAGCCAAGAGGACGAAGAAGACAGCTATATGAATAGGGGCGACCCTGGTTGCCACGGGGGCTATACCCACGTAGTCAAAGGGGACATGGAACGGACCCCTGAAAGCACGGATGCTAAGCGGCAAGAGAAACTGGCCCTGCCCTGCCAGACAGCCTCCATAGCTATGGTTAGTATCACACCGCCCCGGGGATAGTTAGCTCACTCCCGCTTATGAGATCCTGTTTTTGGGATGCCCCAAGCTAGGTGCATATTTCCCTCAGCAGTTGTAGCTACAAAACGATGCAATTACCTCTTATTTGACTGCAGTGGTTAAAGAGATGTCGCTAATGTATTCTAGAGTTTTCCATTCCCGATCCAACCTCAGACGTTGCTGGGTCATAAGCTACAGCCTGGAGACTGGGTCTACGTGAAGAAGTTTGTGTTAAAACCCTAGGCCAAAGGGTTTTTGGGCCGTACCAAGTCCTGCTGAACACGACCACATCTGTCAAGGTGGCAGGAAAGCCCAACTGGATCCACGCTTCGCACTGCAAGATCGCTTAAGCCCCCAGAGATGAGGCAGATGCTGTGTTTACTGATGTTAAGTAGTTATGTTGCTTTAACTCTTGATCAGAACCCATGCATATCTTTTTGTGTGACGGATGAGTACTGGGGAACCTCTTGCTATTACTGGGGTGCTGTGGGTTGGAACACAGGGAAAGACTGGGGATATAGACCATAGGCTGCCTTAAATAGGAAAGATAAACAGGGAAAACCCCTACTCACTAGGATGAGATTGACAAAGACTGGAACCTGTCGAGAACAGGGAGTACCAGGTGAAAGCATGCCACTAACGCTAACTATTGAAAAGCCTCAGGAGACTGATGGCGGTATATATGTCCTGGGAGCTTATATACGGGGAGGGGCACGGGGTTTTAAAGAAAAATTCAGTTGAAGGACATGAATACAGACCCAGATTATGATTGGGAGTCCCAGCACCCACACCAGTAAACCCGCTTATGCCCTATGTGCAGACTTTTCAGGGCATGACAGCCATGCTGATCCTACCCTTGATGATACTATAAGGGTAGAGACCGGGTTCTCAGATAAAAACTTGTGGCTAGATTGGGTAAAATATACAGCTGCTCAACATAACAAAACAAACTGCTATGTCTGTTCAGCTGCCAGGCCCCATATAGGCACTATCACACTAGATATTCCGGAGGCAGCACAAGAATGTTTTTTTTAGTTTATACACTAACACCACCACAGATCATGCTGCCTGTGAGGATTGGAAGGCAGAGTACCCAATCATCCAAAAAGCAACAAAGCCAACAGTTGGGCTTACTGTCTACCCAGGCAATTATACCTGCTATACCAGTAAAAGTGGGAAATGGCAGATTCCTGGGCAAAATTCCCTAAGAAAGGTTATTGTTCCACATACAGTAATATCAGTGGCAGGTCCAATTCCTAGGGAACATATATTGGATATGTGGAGATCTTAAGCTTAGGATCAGGCTAGAGGGCAACTAAGTTACTCATCCCATTCCATATATTGAGTGAGGGGTCAGAAGATAGTGACACAATCAGAGCCAGGAGGAGAAGAGAAACCTCCCCAAAGGGCAGCTTCGACCCCCATGTGTATATTGATGCTATAGGAGTCCCAAGGGGGGTCCCTGATGAGTTTAAGGCAAGGGACCAAGTGGCCGCTGGGTTTGAATCTCTGCTACCGATAATCACTGTCAACAAGAATGTAGATTGGATAAATTACATATATTACAACCAGCAGAGATTTGTGAATTACACCAGAGACGCCCTGCAGGGCTTGGCAGATCAGGAGGGCCCAACCTCTGCTGTAGCCTGGCAGAACAGGATGGCCCTGGACATGGTGTCGGCTGAGAAAGGAGGAGTGTGCAAAATGATCGGAGAGGAAGACATCCGATTCCGGCGCTGGCGTGCGGTAGCAGGCTGTGAGAGCTCCCGCTGCCCTCCTGCATTTACCCGTCAATCTGCCGTCTCGGTGGCATGGATCGGCTCCTACGGACATCGGAGAACGCCCGCAACAGACCCGCAGCCAGCTAGATGGACAGATACGTCTTCCGGAGCAGCAGCAGCGAGAGAAAAGAAGAATCTCCCTTGCCGGCCCGCACTCTGCAAGGTGAGCACAAGATGGCGGCACGCCGCGCGCCACTGACAGGGCAGGGCAATGGCGGGGAGGACAACTCCAGTCCCCTCAGCCCCCTGGCCATACCCTACAGCACCTCAAAAGAGCTCCCACCGGGACCAGCCATAGACTATAAGCTTTTGGCACTCGAGGTGGCCAGATATATTGCCCCTGAGATACAGGCCACCATTGAAGCTGCAATACAGGCATCCATCAGCAAGGTGCAGCACGATCTGCAGGCCCATGATACGAGGCTGGAAGAACTGGAATATAGAGTACAGCAACTGGAAGCCGATAATGACAGGCTGCAGTCAAAGCTCTCAACATGCCATAAAAGCCAGCAGGTCCTACATGATCGAATAGAGGACGTGGAGAATCGCTCCCGCAGGAGCAACCTGCGGATAGTGGGCCTGCCTGAACGGGTTAAACAGTCTGATCTTCAGGAGCTATGCCAGTCCACTCTCCCAGCTGAACTGGACATCAATCACAGCTGCTGAGTTGAACGGGCACACAGGATCGGTCCAGAGCCCTCATCTGAAAGCTCCAGAAGCGATCGCATAAAAAGCGACCCGCACTTCATTACAAGTATCGGACTTAAGACAAGTTTGAAATCCTTAGGGCGAACCGCAACTGAAAACCCCACTAATGCTGGGGGCAAAAAAGTATTGCCTAAAATTTTTTTCAATGGACTCTCTGGCGCCGCCCGCTTTTATAACATCGCACCTCGCTGTTTAACAAAAGATCCGTTTCCCAAATTTTGTATCGGCACATTGAAGGTGTCCTTCCGAACACCCAAATACACACTCAGCCAAGACGCAGAAAAAGATCTCCAGCCCCCTGGGACCAAAGATTTTCACCTCTCACCCAACCTCTCCGATGAGTCTACTTCCTCCCCAACACCCCACGGGGGGGTTCCCCACATGAAAGGGCGGCCCCGGGACCCCTCGCGCTTCCTTAGACACCTCACGCTAGCCCCCTGACAACTCTGGTTTCGCTCTCCTGGATTTTCCCACCCATGGAGGTCGGAGTAATCCTACCTTTAATCTTTACAAAAAGGGGACTCAAAAACCCGCTGGAGCGAAACCCCCTGACTGCCTAGCCCAGAAATCCCGGGCCCCAAAAGGGGGACAGTCTCCGTCTATTATCTGTTTTTTTCGCAGTTTGGCCTCATAAGTTTATCGTTCAGCCACCAAGGGTTGTTACTTGCCTTTATTCTTTTTTTTCTGTATTTTACCTCGTTCTCTGGTTAATAGCTCTTTTCTCGACTCTTAAAATACATGGACATTTGTAACAGGAGCCCCCAATTTTCCCTTTTTTCGGGCAGGGGGGGAGATTGCAGAAATTTCCTATTTTCCCCAAAGGGGGCCCTTCCGCGTCCAAAAAAAAAGATAACCCCCTCCCAACAGAAAGAGAGCTGAGGAATTAGCTCTAACTCTTTGTGTATTAATTTCTTAATTTTTTCATTATTGTATAGTTTTTGTGCACTTAAATTTTTTTGAGGAAAAGCTTTTAAAAAACGATTTTTTTCTTAATATTTTGTGAAGGGGGTTGTTGGCCCTACGGAATACTCCCAATAAATGTTTTCCCACCCCCTCCCTTTCCCCAACTGAGGTCTCAGTGGGAACATTAAAGGGCTTTGATTCCAATAAGGTTTTGGGTGCCGTCACTTAAAAAATTTACGCCCGGAATGTTCTCTTACGGGAACCCACTGAAACAAGGTTTTCCTCGCATCAAAAAAAGTGGGGGGGCCCCCTTTCTTCGGTTCACCGCAGTGGAGGGAACGCGGGTGGTCCTCACCTTGGTTCATAAAAATTTCCCCTTTTCTCTAATACCCATTTTTGGGGACCAAGAAGGGATGGTCCACTTGACCATCACAACAATGGTACCCAAACTAATCTACTCAACTTATGGCCAATACTCAAAGTGGCCCCCTTCTTTTTCTAAGCTAGCAGCCCCCGGAAACCCCAGCATCCTGACTTTCCTGGATAGTGGGAGGGGACATGAACACCGCCCCCCGGACGAGGTCCTTGATAGGAAAAAAAAAACCTTGAACCTTTTTCCCCCGGACGACAAAGCCCTTGCAAACTAAAGCTTGGGGGGGGGCCCTTCAGTTGTTCTGGAACTACTGGGACACGGGATGGCTTGGGGGGGACCCCCACCCGACTCAAAAAATTTCGTTTTATTCCCACCCCAAAAATCGGGTCACAATAACTAATTTTCCTTTCCCCAATCTTCAAAACGGGTTGTACCTCCAAGATTTTATTATGTTATTTTAGACCACTCGCCGGGTACCCAAATTTCTACGTCTTCCTAAAGGCACAGTTTTTTATATGGGGGTTCCCCCTTACATGGCAAAGACTAGGCATTTGCGACTCCTAAAGGGGGGGGGTGGGGCCGGAGTTCGCAACCACCCAAAATGGACACTCACGGAGCCCTCTGTTCTGGGCCACAGCTAAGTCGGTTCTTTGGGGTCAAATTATTGCCCACACTTCGGCCCACAGACGCAAACTCAAAGGGAAATAAGGGGAGAACAAACAGACGAGGGCGACTTATAAAAAATTTCTCATAGAGCCCCCCCAAAAATAAAAAAAAAATGGGGAAAGTGCCCCAAGAGAATATTTATATTTGGGTGGGACGCAGGAGGAAATTCAGCCCCCTCTCACAAAAATCCCAAACCCGTTTTTGTAGGGAACAAAAACGGGCGGATATTTGGCCCCCGACTTTTTAGAGGGGCCCCTTTGGCCCTCACAATTCCCTCTCTTCGCACCCCCAAGGGCAGTTACCTCCGACCCTCATTGATAAATGACCCTTAAACCTTTTTCGACATCTTTTCTGCAACTTAAGCCGCTCAAACTGTGAATGGAGCGGGAGTTTTCCCTTCCTCCCATCTCCATCCCAAAGGCTTTCCTCTGACCAACTAGAGTTCCTTAAAAAAAAGAAATAACACCCCGGAGGGGCCAATCGGCCATTCGTAGCTTGCCACGGGAAAAAACCCCGGTCCTGCGGATTCTCAGGGACTTTTTTTACAAAACTTGATCAAGCACCTAACCCCCTTCCCGACCAAAATCTTTAATCAGATACTAAATGGTGTAGTTCGGGCCCAATCCCCCAAAAATGCATATTAAAAAGGGAATCCCCAAAAAAAAGGGGAAAGGGGCCCCTTCACCGTCCCCATACCGACCGATACTTTAATAGCATTGATCAAAAGCTCCTTTAAGTAATGGCGATAACTGGGAGCTCTTGCCCCTCCCCCTCATAGCCCCCCTCAAAAGGGTTTATCAAAAGTAAACAAACCAGTGGGGAAACCCAAATGTACGTAAAGTATTGACAGTGTTGGAAAGTGGGGGGGACATCCCCCCCCCTCACAGGGAAACCCTTTTTTGGTTTCGATTATGCTGAAAAAAAACATTTTACAATGTCCATGGGGGGTTGTTGTGGTTGGTGCTAGAACGCATGGAACTAAAAGGGAATTTTAAGACTCTCCTCTCTGCCATATACCACAACCCGACCGCCCAGGTTCATACCCTGGGTCATTTGTCCCAGAGATTCCCCCTTTACAAAGGTACTCGACAGGGTTGCCCCCTCTCCTCCCTTTTATTCGATATAGCACTAGAACCCCTGGCAAGATATCTAGAGGAACCCGACCTGTTCACTGGGATTACTGTCGGCAGGAGCCAAGTTAAGTTGGCCCTCTTTGCAGATGACTTGCTCCTCTTTCTATTGGCCCGATGCGGCATTTGCCGAAGATCATCGCTTTTCTCGAAATTTTGGTAGATTCTCTGGCTATAAAATTAACGCTTCTAAGAGTGAGCTTCTGGAACTAGGTCCTCCTCTCCAGAAGTCGGCTTGGCAGAGCTTGGGCCTCGACATTCTCCCAGTGAACTCTCATATAAGCTATCTTGGTATTAAAATAGCTAAGACCCCTAGTACCATCTACAACTTAAACTCCCCACTCCCTGATTAAAAAAATAGCTAACAACTTGCGCTGCTGGCAGGGACTCCCTCTCTCACTATCGGGCAGATGTCACGCAATCAAGATGATCTGCTTTCTGAGATTGTTATCTCCCCTTCAAACACTCCCTCTATTGCTAAGGCACGATGATATCAACAAGCTCCAATCGTCTTTCTCCCAATTTATTTGGGCAGGCAGGAAGCCTCGTATAGCGCTCAGTAAACTCATGCTTCCTGTGGCCACAGGCGGGCTCAATCTCCCTAACGTCCGATTTTACAATTTGGCGTGTCTGGCGAGACATGTCTTGGCTTGGATGGGAGAAACGAGCCGATATTCAAACTTTGACCTAGAAAAGGGACTAATGCACCCATGTCATCCCGGGCCCTGCTCCACACCAAACTCGCATATGTCCCCCCATGGACTAGGAATTCTCTCCTGCTTAGGGACACAATTGCTGCCTGGAAACATATCCGCAAACTACTCAAAATCCCCTTTCTGATGTCTAAAAAACTACCACTCTGGGGCCTCCCGGAGTTTTCTCAAGGCAACTCTAACCCTATGTTTGGGTTGTGGAGGGAGAGGGGGATTGAGTACACAGAACAGCTAATGCACATGGAGGAAAAGCGCTGGCTGACCCCTACTGAATTGAGGGAGAAATTCCAACTCCCACCAATCCATGTATTCCCAGCAATGCAAGTTTTGTCCTTTTGCAAATCCCGGCTTAGGGACCTGTCCAGGCTCTGCACCTCTAACAGTTTTGATTTACTTATGAAATACTGTGACACATCCTTTTCCTTTTCACGTATCTATGCGGTTTTGAGGGAATGGAGCTGGGAATCAGGTGGAGGTTCTCCCTTCACAAAATGGGAGCGCACGCTGGCAGATCCGGATATAACTGACAAAATCCTGTTGTGCTCCATAGGGTCCGTAAGGAGGTGATTTGAGAACTGTGGAGGGAAACTCACTATAAAATAATTCACAATGCTTACTATGGGTTCAATCTCCCCCCATCACAGAAATTCCCAGAGAGAACTCAAGTGTGTCCAACATGCCAGCTGCCCTCCACGAATATGTGGCATGGGATCTGGTCTTGTCCCCTCACTCAAGCCTTTTGGGATACATTTATTGAATATGTCCATAAGCACTGGCATATCACCCTAGCTAAGAATCATGACCTGTTAATCTTTCACTACACGAGACCTCCGGATGAATCTGGAGGGGAAAATACCCCCACTCCTGCCCAGGCGTCCATTCCAAGTACAGTACATATAGCGATCCTGATTGCCAAACGCTGTCTCCTGCTCTATTGGCTGAAATCACAGACTCCGCCGATGTCACTTGTAGTAGAAAACATGAAGCAATACTTGGTTGCTGATAGGCCGGACGCAGAAAGGCAGAAGGAGCTACATACAGGGATATTTTATCAGCGATGGAAACTGTTTATCCTCTCTCACTTCCCCAAAGAAGAGATAGCTCAACTGATGACCTCTTTCAAGTACACGGGTTGGTACGCAAGATAAGCTCTCTCGGGCTCTTTGGGTGCCCTGGAACAACATGCCTCCCCTACTAATAGCTCTGGGACTCCAACCCGTGTACCTGACATACGATAGATGCCTTCTTCACCCCCCCTCTCCCCTCTCCACGTTGCCCTTTTCTCCCTAGGGAACACTTAGGTCGAGAGCAAGCATAACAACTACACTGTTATAAGTAAGCAAGACTGTCCCGAAAATGTAGACTGTTGTTTTCCTCATGGGTCTCTGCGAGCTAAGGTCTCATTTATCTACTTCGATGTACCTAATTTGTTTTATTAAACACACCGCTATGTCTTTTGTTTTCTCTTTTTATTTTCTTATAAATTGTTGCCAAAGATTGGGTATGACCAATGTAATTCCACATATCTGTATCTACACAAGCCTGTTATCTGTAATCAAGCACTCATGTGGAAATACTGTCAATCATAACGTGTAATTGGCTGTATTTACATTTTTGATGTCACTTTTATTGCTGTTATATACATCTTTCATTGAAAATCAATAAAACATGTTTAAAAAAATGATCGGAGAAACCCGCTGTAGTTTTATCCCAGATAATACAGGACCGAATGGGAAGGTCACTGTGGCCATTAGAAAGCTAGATGATCTCTCAGAAGAATTAAAGCGTAACTCAGGCATAGATCACCCCTGGGAACAGTGGTTTACTTCATGGTTTAAGGGTTGGCAGGGAATGCTTGCCCAGATAGGTATTGCTATATTGATTGTGTTGCTAATTCTTGCTCTAATTGTCTGTTGTGTTCTCCCTTGTTTGAGGAAACTATTTGTGAAAGCTGTGGACCAGACTACTCCCATTATGATGAACAGTTGTCCACGGCCTGGCCTCTATGATGACAGCGACACTACCACACCCTTCAGCTGTCCAAAGCCTGACACCTATGATGATGTGGACATTAAGACACTATTCCATGAGAGACCATTGACGTCAGAATTCCCCCGGAAAGTCATCTACTCCCCTCTGCAACCGCACATCTCATCAAAGAATTAGACCATAGTAGTTTAGGGTGCTCTAGGGTGAACCAGGGTTGGTCTGCAACCAACCTTCATCGGGGCGAGGTATTTCCCCAAAGGGATGGACTAGGGGAAAGGATAGGGAAAAAGGATACGGAAAGATTAAAATGAGTCCAAAGTCTCAAGGGGGGACTGTAGTGGATGGGAAACAAAGATTATATATGTGTGATCCTTTGTGCCTCCATTTTAATGTATTAGTTAGTATATACCTCAAATATATATATATATATATATATATATTATAATATATATATATATAATTATATATATATATTTTATTAGTAGGCACATACCTATGTAATACAGCATGTAAAAACTGTAGGTATATCTTTGGTCATTCATGTGTTAAACAAAATGGCCGCCTGTAGTAGTTTGTGGAGATCGTCGTGTAATCCAAGATGGCCCCCTTTTCAGAAGTTACACCCTGTGTCCAAACAATCCTGAGCTGTGAGGAGTGTTCTGGAGATAAGGACGTGCCAATAGACCCTCACAGCCAGGTACATGTGATGCTTCTTATCTACTAATTTGCAAAAGTATAAAAGAGCCACCATTTTGTGAATAAAGCAGAAAGCACTTTCACAGCAACAGGGCATGTTGTGATTTGTTTTCTAGGTGCACCCTTTGTTATTTTTAAGCTAATCTGGGCCCCCACAAAGACAGAATAGCCTCTTTGAGGCTACTTTCCATTTCAAACCCTTGACCAGACCTATAAGTAAACTCAATTGTTATGGAAATGGTACCACACATATTGGTTTTTTTCAGGGCTCTATGGAAGGATTTTCTAATCTGCACATCAGTAACATAAAAAAAAATGATGCCACACAAAGCAAATGTCAAATGAACAGTTTTGCTTTTTGTTACAAACAAGACAGGAAACCACAGCACTTCATCCGTTATGCTTCATCCACAAATTCATACACCAAATTTCGCCACATCTTAAAATAATGTTTTAGTGCATCCCAGACCTTTTTCAGGTCGTTTCTAAAGGGAGGAAGGCACTGTGACATCACAAAAAACACACAAAACACCAGAACTTCAGATCTCAAAGTACTGAAGATCCCATGTTAGACCTCTTAACAAAATCAGACCATAAGTCAACCTTTAAATTTATTTAGACTCCAGACCAGATTCTTTAAATAAAAAACTAATCTCAGACCAGACCCCTTAAATGTCAGATACCAGTCCACAACCCATAAATTTGGAACCTAGGCTGCACTCCTAAATAAGTTTCAGCTCCAGATCCCCTAAATCATACTCCACACTGTGCTAAATTAATTCAGACTACTTAATAAATTAAAAACCCGACTAGTAAATAAATTCAGGTCTTCTCAGACTAAACTCTACAATTTTGACTCCAGAGCAGATCCAGACCATTCAAACCCTTTTAAAAATGTCTAAAAATTTAATTCCAGAATGGGACCCATATTTTTGCTCAGAACAGAATCCTAACATCAGGCTATAGACCAGGTCCCCTAAATTCAAACCTCCAAATAGAACCACTCCGGTTTTGTTCATATGGCTTAAAATGGAACTATCTCGCCCAATATTTTCGCGCCATACTTTGGGTAAATTATGGGGCGAGATACATCCAAGTCATCACGGTAATCCACAGTTCTCATAGAGAACTATGGATTACATCTCCTCTCCCCGCTTGCATAATATGGCGAGCGGTGAAAATAAGTCACAAAGTCAATTATTCACAGCGTATATGTGCCATGAATAATGAATGTCTTGGGGGCCCGGGAGGCTGCTGGCGTCCCCGCCCCCTCTCCCGAGCACATGGCGAAAATGTGGGCGAAATACCCTCCTGCAATTATTGCCGTGTGAAAAAACAGCCTTAAACTTTTGATTTCCCGATCAGACTCATCTCAGTAGGGGGATAAGACTGCATGTGGTACTTTTGGCTGCTGAACAGGCTAAGGTATGGCTGAAAAATTCAAAGGCAAGAAGTAGCTTTCTGACCATGGTGAGTTATCCCTGGCTGAGTCTTATCTCTAGCACAGGAGCTTGTTTACCCAAGATGACATGTTTTAAACCTTAGAGACTTATCTTTGTGCACTACAGATTATAAACCTTCTGTAGTCTGTCACTTTACCTTTAAGAATTGCTAGGATTTAGATAGCTGATTTCAATCATGCTGAGAACCCCCACAGACTGCCCAAGAAGGGGATTTTAAAAGCTGCCGGGGCTTGGGGAAACAGCTGGTGAGACAGCTTGAAGTCCTTTTCAGGCCGGGTGTTTAAAGGGTTATTATGATATGCACAGTTGGGGGACAGTGTTATTTTAATTTTCAGGGGGTTTAAAGGCGGGAAACTGAAAATGTATAATTTTAAGTTTAAATTGAATAAAGTGGCTAACTGTGGATTCCCCAGTAATTATTTTAGGCCGGTTTTTGGGTTTTAAGCGTTGGGTTTTTAGTTTTAAATAAAACTTGAAAGTAAATTTTAAATAAATATTTTTTTAAAAAAAATGTTTTTTAAAGTCTAAAAAAAAACTTTTAAAGGTTAAATCCCCACCTGGAACCCGAAATCAAGATTTTTTTGGGGGAGGCAAATGCCGGATTCATTTCAAAAAAGGTATATAGTTGGTGGGTATGGTAACTAAACCCATTTATAGGAATAATTGGGAAATAATTGGGGCCAAAAACCGTGTAGAGCCCCCAAAACAACTAATAAAAATTAGAACCCCCAAACCCCCTGGAGCCCTATGGAGGGTAGTAAACATATACCCCCATATTTCCCCAACGCGTTTTCCGAAGAAATACACCTTTCTTCAGGGGGTTATATGGCGTTTTTAAAAAGGAATTAAAATGAACAAAGTTTTTCAATAGCAAGGGTCATATGGATTTGTTACGCCCAAAAAGGGGAATCACGTCCTTCCCTGTAAATTTGACAGGGTTTTAAAACCTTTTTTTTCTGACGGGGACCCCTAACTTGTCCTATTACGTGGGGATCCCATGGTTGGTATTCAAAAAACAAAACCCCAAACCACGGTTAATAAAGGGTTATGGACTCTAATAAGGTCCAGTAGCGTTGTACACGGTTAAAAAAAATGTTATTAATGACATTAATAAAAGCTACATAAATTAAAAGACAAAATGAATTATCTGAAATATCAGACTGCAGTTGCGTGTTCATTTTTATGGACGGCTGTCCTATTAATCCCTGCACAATATGTTAAAATGTGTCAATGATGAAAAACCCATCTTCATCTCATTTCAGTCTTTCTCTGTATTTCGTTTTCATTGCAGTGACAGCAGAAAATGCTTTTTTACACAATGGGTTAGTCGCAAATGGAACAAAACATCTACGTTTTGGGGATAGAAGCAGGACTCCTTCCAACAATAACCCGAAAGACTTTGAGCGGTAAGGGAAATTGCAACTGTAAAATAGTAAGACTGTCAATTCTTTTGTTCACGACCCTTAAAACGGTAAACAATTGGAATGCATTAATCCCCTCAAACAGCTTACATATCATTTCCAAAGAATTCTTGAAAGTAATGTGACAACTTCTGGATATCAAAAGGTATCTGCAATTGATCTGTGTGTTTATTTTTTTCCGGGAGAAAATGCCCCCTTGACATCTTCCCTTCCCGAACACAGTTTTGTTTTGGGAAAACTTGATTGTTCATGCGTTATAGAAAGTTTTAGTCAGGACCTTGCAATACATTTTAAGTTCGAATGTGAAAATGTTCCAACATAGCCCAAACTGGCAACCCCTGTTTTGCAGTCAAAAACCCAATGTTCCCTATGTCATTTATAATATGACAATTCTCCCGAAATTTTTAAAACGGCTGCACAACACAGCCTATTATAGCTACTTACTTCTGTATGCGTAAAAAGAGCAGATGTATGAACTTGCACCGCTTCCAGTTCTACCTGTTTTTTAAATTTATGGGTTTTTTTTTGTGTAAATCGAAGTTTGTATGAAAGTTTTCTCACAGCACTTATAAATGTATCCGTTCTACTCCAAAATTAGTCTCAGCAATGCCCTTTGAAACTGGGATGGATTTATACACAGTTTTGCGCCCAAAATTTGGCGCTTTTTGCCCCCATTTACAATTTTTGGTGCGACAAGCCCCACATCATTGGTGCTTCAAAGAGCGTGTCTGACATACAATGCGCCAATTTTGGCCACGAAGTTATTTCATATATCAAAAGGGGTTTTGCAGTTTGGGGTCAGACACCAAAAAAAATGGTTGACATACAATGGCCCAAGTTTTGGGCCCAAAATAGTTCATTTAAATTTACAAAAAGGGGTAGACAGTTTGGCTCAGCACACCCAAAAAAATGGTCTGAATACAATGGCCAAGTTTTTGGCCCAAAAAAGTTTACTATATACAACAGGGCTATGACAGTTTGGCTCAGCACACCAAAAAAATGGCGCAACACTGATCATTCATGTTGCCCATAGTGTTTATGTTCAGCTCCCGTTTTGCAACATAAGTTTTCAAACAACCCAAAGAAATTAACGATTTTACACACTCTGAAAAATTCTTTTTTTTGTGTGGCAACCGATTCCTTTCCCGTCATCTCAGATGCTCCCATTACAAATCCATACACTTATTTACACAATAATTTGCGCCAATTTTTTGGATGGACATATTTTCCACAGTAGTTTTTGTAAAAAATGTTACTTCTATTCAAAGTTTTTCTCTTTCCATCTTAAAAGGGGGTTTTCTCATTTCATTAAATGGTCTTCAGAATAAGGGGACGTGAAAAAAACAATTTGCAATTTGGGTTAATTTTCAAAGCTGTCTTGTTTTCAGTCTTCCCTTATCTTCGTTTTCGAAACCCGTTCCCCATGCTGGTCAGATCCCCCCTCCTTTCTTTCATTGACTGAAGGTCTACTAATTTACATTCTGTCGACCCCCGGGCGTATTTACGGAATGCAATTCCTCCTCTTTCATCAAATAAAGGGGCGGCAACAATTCACTCTATACAGCTTGCAGCTCCTCATTGAACGAGCTCCTCTACATTTCCCAAAAACAGCAGAATTGTGCCTCGTGCCTAATGCTCCTGAGTGTTTAAAAGGGGGGCCCGGGAACATTTCACTTGCAACACCCAAAAAAACCCGCTCCCCGTGACATTGAGCTGCTTCTAAATTAGAAAACAGTAGAATTGTAACAGTGCCTAATGCTCCCTTTTTAGAAGGGAGACGGGCTTTGTCTGGAGGAGTTCATAGAAACTGGGTTCAAATTTAAAAAACCTCCAGCTGTGAGAGGAGAAGAGATCAGTGCTCTGAGTTCATAGAAGGCTGTCTAGACTGAATGCAGTCCTGTGATATGTAAACAGCTCTTACAAAATAAGACTGCAAAAGGAGAGGAACAACACCAGTGTCGGACTGGGGGGTCTGGGGCCCACAGGGCAGTTGATCTTGGGGGTCCCACCCTACTGTACATGAAAATATTACCGGCCTCTCGGATATAAACGCGCCCATTTTACCACATAATACAGTGTGCAAAACAGAACTGTATTGTGTAGTACAATAGCAAGGGAGTCACATATCTGTATCTCACACATATGTCAGTCTAACATATCATAGACACAGGGCTAATTAGCTCTATCCATATCCCCTCCACCCACATACAATATCCCCCTCCACCCAAAACCATATCCCCCTCCACCCACATACAATATCCCCTCACCCCCATACAATATCTCCCTCCACCCACATACAATATCCCTCCACCCACATACAATATCCTTCTCCACCCACATACAATATCCCCCTCCACCCACATACAATAAGGACATGCCACAGCCAGGTACATGTGATGCTTCTTATCTACTAATTTGCAAAAGTATAAAAGAGCCACCATTTTGTGAATAAAGCAGAAAGCACTTTCACAGCAACAGGGCATGTTGTGATTTGTTTTCTAGGTGCATCCTTTGTTATTTTTAAGCTAATTTGGGCCCCCACAAAGACAGAATAGCCTCTTTGAGGCTATTTTCCATTTCAAACCCTTGACCAGACCTATAAGTAAACTCAATTGTTATGGAAATGGTACCACCCATATTGGTTTTTTTTTTTAAGGGCTCTATGGAAGGATTTTCTAATCTGCACATCAGTAACATAAAAAAAAATGATGGCACACAAAGCTATGTCAAATGAACAGTTTTGCTTTTTGTTACAAACAAGACAGGAAACCACATGCACTTCATCCAGTTATGCTTCATCCACAAATTCATACACAAATTTCAGCCACATCTTAAAATAATGTTTTAGTGCATCCCAGACCTTTTTCAGGTCGTTTCTGAAGGAGGAAGGCACTGTGACATCACAATAACACCACAAAACACCAGAACTTCAGATCTCAAAAGTACTGAAGATCCCATGTTAGACCTCTTAACAAAATCAGACCATAAGTCAGACCTTTAACTTTATTTAGACTCCAGACCAGATTCTTAAATAAAAAACTAATCTCAGACCAGACCCCTTAAAATGTCAGATACCAGTCCACAACCCATAAATTTGGACCCTAGGCTGCACTCCTAAATAAGTTTCAGCTCCAGATCCCTAAATCAGTACTCCACACTGTGCTAAATTAATTCAGACTACTTAATAAATTAAACCAGACTAGTAAATAAATTCAGGTCTTCTCAGACTAAACTCTAACATTTAGACTCCAGACCAGATCACCTTTAATAATGTCTAAAAATTTAAATTCCAGACTGGGACCCATATTCTTGCTCAGAACAGAATCCTAACATCAGGCCATAGACCAGGTCCATAAATTCAAACCTCCAGAATAGACACTCCGGTTATGTTCATATGGCTTAAAATGGAACGTATCTCGCCCAATATTTCACGCCATACTTTGCTAAATATGGGGCGAGATACGTCCAAGTCATCACGGTAATCCACAGTTCTCATAGAGAACTATGGATTACATCTCCTCTCCCCGCTTGCATAATATGGCGAGCGGTGAGATAAGTGACATGTCAGTTATTCACAGAGTATATGTGCCTTGTATAATGAATGTCTGTGGGGCCGGTAGGCTGCTGGCGTCCCCGCCCCCTCTCCCGAGCACATGGCGTAAATGTGGGCGAAATACGTCCCACAATTATTGCCGTGTGAACACAGCCTTAAACTTAGATTCCAGATCAGACTCATCTCAGCTAGGAGGATAAAACTGCATGTGGTACTTTTGGCTGCTGAAACATGGCTATGGTATGGCTGAAAAATACAAAGGCAAGAAGTAGCTTTCTGACCATGGTGAGTTACTCCCTGCTGAGTCTTATCTCTAGCACAGGAGCTTGTTTACCCAAGTTAATGACAAGTTTTAAACCTTAGAGATCTGTATCTTTGTGCACTACAGATTATAAACCTTCTGTAGTCATGTCACTTTAACTTTAAGAATTGCTAGGAATTAGCATAGCTGATATGTCACTCACTGCTGTAGAACCACCCACAGACTGACCAAGAATGGGGAGTCTAAAGCTACCGGTGGCTCTGTGAAACAGCATGGTGAGACAGCTTGAAGTCCTTTTCAGGCCTGGTGCTTAAAGGGTTATTATGATGATGCATCATGATATTACGGCACAGAATGTTATCTCAACTTTTACAGTGGTTTTCAATGGCTTTTGTTTTGAGATAACATGAAAAACTGTGATATAACTTTTAAGTTAAACTCTGCTACATCCCAACGCAGTGGCTACACTGTGGTATACTCCTAGATAATTATTTAGGCCAGGTGTTCTGGTGTATAGCGCTGATGGACTGTTAGTTTAATAGTGAACTTCAAGAAATGTAACTTTTAATAAATCATTTAAAATCCTATCAGTATAGAAACATCAGTATAGAAACTCTAGAAAAAAAAACAGTACCATACCAGAGTATACGTTTTTACCACCACCCTGGTACCGCAATCAAGATTCTTATTGGGATGGCAAATGCAGGATTCAGGTTCAAGAACAGCAGTAATATCCAGTCTGGATGGAGTATGGTACACTATAACCTATCCCTATACTACTGGACCATCAACCTTGCCCTACCTAAATGGGGCCACCGCTCTGATAAGAGCGACCCCACACTAATAACCCCTAAAGTAGACTACTCACTAATCCCTGGAGCTCCTATGGGAGCGAGTAAGTCACACTAGTACTCCATAGTTTACCCAGACGCGTTTCTCCGAAGATAATACACACTTCTCTTCAGTGGGTTATATGGCGATGTTTAACACAGGAGATTACAAGTGAACAAAGATTCACTAATAGCAAGGGTCATATGGATCTTGTTACGTCCAAAATGGATCTAGTCACGTCCATTCCCTAGTACAATGGGTTAGACCAGAGGTTTTCAACCTTTTTTCTGACATGGACCCCTAACTCCTGTCCTATTACGATGGGGATCCCATAAGGCTTGGTAATCTAACAACAACAAAGACCCACACAACAGTGAATTACTCAATGGTTATGGACTACTAATAAGGTCCAGTAGCGTTGTACACGGTTAAAAATGTGTATTAGATGCACATTAATAGAAAGCTACATACATTACAGACATAATGAATTATCTGAAATGATCAGACTGCAGTTAGCGTCGTTCAGTTTAGTGTGACGGCTGTGCCTATTAATCACTGCACAATATGTTCAAATGTGGCTCAATGCATGACAAATCCGTATCTCATCTTCAGTGTTCAGTCTTTCTCTGTATTTCGTTTTCATTGCAGTGACAGCAGAAAATGCTTTTTCACACAAGTAGGTAGTCGCAAATGGCAACAAAACATCTACGACTTTGCTGGATAGAAGCAGGTACTCCTGTCCACACAATAACCAGAAAGACTTCAGAGCGGTAAGGCTAAATTGCAACTGTAAAGTCCAGTTAGATGACTGTCAATTCTTCTTGTTCACGACCAGTTAAATCGGTAAACAGGCATTGGAATGCATTATGAATCCAATCAAACATGCTTACATCATCATTGCCAAAGAATTCTTGAAAGTAATGTGACAACTTCTGGATATCAAAAGAGTATCTGCATTGATCTGTGTGTTGATTTAGTTTTCCGTGAGAAAATGCCCCGTTGACATCTTCCCTTCCAGATACACAGTTTTGTTTCTGGAAAGCATTGATTGTGTCATGCGTTATTAGAATGTTTGAGTCAGGACCTTGCAATGACATATTTAAGCTGTTCAGAATGTTGAAAATGTCTCCAACATAGCCAATCTGGCAACCCATGTTTCGTCAGTCAAGAAACGTGCCAATGTTCCACTATGCTCATTTAGTAATATGAGCAATTCATCCCAGAATTTAAATACGGCTGCACAACACAGCCATATTATAGCTATCTTACTTCTGTATGCAGTAATAAGAGCAGCATGTATGAACTTGGCACCGACTTGCCAGTTCTACCTGTTTTTAATTCAGTGGGTTTTTTTTAGTGTAAGATCCGACAGTTTGTATGAAAGTTTCTCACAGCACTTTATAAATGTATCCCGTTCTACTCCAAAATTAGTCTCAGCAATGCCACTTTGAAACTGGTATGGATTTATATCACAGTTTTGCGCCAAACTTTGGCGCATTTTTGCCGCATTGTACAATTCTGGTGCGACAAGCCCCCACATCATTGGTGCATTCAAAAGAGTCGTGTCTGACATACAATGCGCCAAGTTTTGGCCACCGACAGTTCATACATATATACAACAGGGCTATGACAGTTTGGCTCAGCACACCAAAAAAATGGTCTGACATACAATGCGCCAAGTTTTGGCCAACAATAGTTCATACATATATACAACAGGGCTATGACAGTTTGGCTCAGCACACCAAAAAAATGGCATCATGACATACAATGGCCAAGTTTATGTTGCTCATAACATAGTTTTCATACATATCCAGATTTTTTTTTTTTTTTTTTTTGCAACATAAGTTTTCAAACAACCAATGAAGTTAACGATTTTAACACACTCTGAAAACTTCATTTATTTGTGTGGCTAGACCAGACTTCCTTCCTGTCATCTCAGATGCGTCACCAGTACAAAATCCAATACACTTATTTACACAATACACTTATGCGCCTATTTATTGGATGGACATATTCTTCCACAGTAGTTTTTTGTAAATAAATGTATACATTGCTATTCAAGAGTATTTTCTCTTATCCATCATTAAAGGGGTTGCATCATTTCATTAAATGGTCTTCAGAATAAGGGGACAGTGAAAACAAGCAACTTTGCAATTGGATGTAATTTGCAAAGCTGTCTTGTTTTCACTGTCTCCCTTATCTTCGTTTTCTGTAAACACTGTTCCCCAGTGCTGGTCAGATCCCACCTCCTTTCATTTCATTGACTGAAGGCTCTACTAATTTACATTCTGTTCGACCCCCGGTCGTATTCACGGAAGTGCACATTCCTGCCTCTTTCACTCAGAATAAAGGGACGGCAACAATTCACTCTATACAGCTTGCAGCTCCTCATTGACACTGCAGCTGCCTCTACATTCAGAAAACAGCAGAATTGTGCCTCAGTGCCTAATGCTCCTGAGTGTAAAGGGCCGGCAACATTTCACTCTGCACAGCCACCAGCTCCTCAGTGACATTGCAGCTGCTTCTACAATTAGAAAACAGTAGAATTGTGCATCAGTGCCTAATGCTTCTTCTTAGAAGGGAGACGGATCTGTGCTCTGGAGGAGTTCATAGTAGACTGGATTCAACTGTAACAAACCTCCAGCTGTGAGAGGAGAAGAGATCAGTGCTCTGAGTTCATAGAAGGCTGTCTGGGAATGAATGCAGCCCTGTGAAAATGTAAACAGCTCTTACAAAAAAGATGCAAAAGGGAGAGGAACAACACCAGGTGGGAAATGGGGGGTCTGGGGCCCACAGGGGTTGATCTTGGGGGGCCCACCCTTACTGTACATGAAAATATTACCGGCCTTCGGAATAAACGCGCCCATTTTACCAATAATACAGTGTGCAAAACAGACCTGTATTTTTGTAGTACAATAGAAAGTGAGTCACATATCTGTATCTCACACTTTATGTCAGTTTTTAACATATCTAGAAAAGGGCTAATTAGCTCTATCCATATCCCCTCCACCCACAACAATATCCCCCTCCACCCACATACCATATCCCCCTCCACCCACTTTAACAACCATAATATCCCCCTCCACCCCACATACAATATCCCCTCCACCCACATATCAATACCCTTTCCCCCACCCACATACAATATCCTTCTCCACCCACTACAATCCCCCAATAATCCCCTCCACCCACATACAATATCCCCCCCCAAACCCACATACAATATCCCCCTCAATAGTCCCTCCCCCCCCCCATCAATATCCCCCACCTCCAAAAAACCCCACCACTACAATATTCCCCCTCCACCCACATTCAATATCCCCCTCCCCCCACATACAATATCCCCTCCCGTTTCCCTTGGTCACGCACCTCACCACCTTCTAAAATAACAAAAAAGCAAGAAAGAAAGTGTAACTCTATCACAGGGTCAATCAGGGAACATGTACTTGGCATTTTACCGGGCCAATATAACCTACAACACCGCCATATAGAGACCATATAGAGGTCAGACACCAGCTCAGGTAAAAACCTACAACACCCCATATAGAGACCATTTTAGAGGTCAGACACCAGTCAGGTATAACCTACAAAAACCCATATAGAGACCACATAGAGGTCAGACACCAGCTCAGGTTTAACCTACAAACCGCCATATAGAAACCATATAGAGGTCAGACACCAGCTCAGGTATAACCTACAACACCGCCATTATAGAGACCATATAGAGGTCAGACCCCAGCTCAGGTATAAACTACAACACCGCCATATAGAGACCATTAGAGGTCAGACACCAGCTCAGGTATAACCTTTACAACACCGCCATATAGAGACCACATAGAGGTCAGACACCAGCTCAGGTATAACCCTACAACACCGCCATATGGAGACCACATAGAGGTCAGACACCAGCTCGGTATAACCTACAACACCATCATTAGAGACCAAATAGAGGTCATACACCAGCTCAGGTATAACCTACAACACCACTGTATAGAGACCACATAGGGTCAGACACCAGCTCAGGTCACATACATACAGTGAAACTAACACATGATCCAGTAAAGAAGTAAAAATAACCCCTGACATCAGGACTCACCGGAGACGTCCTATCTGATGAGTCGTTTCTCTTCTCTTATGATCCGTTCTTATTCCCTTTTCTTCTGCATCCGTTCCACACCGCCCATGATGACTTGTCCCGGACACCAGCTCATCCCTGCAAAAATTTTACACAAAAAATATCTTAGAATCCTTAATTTTCCAGCACCTCTTTATCTATTCCACCCTCTGTACAAACTTCCAGGGGTGGGGAGAGCGGGTACAAGCCATAACTTAGAGGTCTAGTATTAAGGGGTTGGGGGGGTGGGGAGTGGGCAACCCCCTGAAGATTATGCTCAAACTATGGGCTGCTGCCCTCTCATTATATTACCAGGTTTGGTAGACAAGACCCTAGGTAGGTAGGCAAATAGGCAAGGCCCAGTCTGTAGGTATGTGGTTTCTCCCAGTTAGGAAAGCTGTAGGTAGTTAGGGTCCCCTTTATATAGGCTGCAAGCAGTTGGGACCCCCTTTAGGTAGTATACAGGCAGTTAGGGCTTCCCTGAAGTAGTATACAGGCAGTTAAGGCCTCCTTTAGGTAGTTTGCAGGCAGTTAGGGGTCTCCTTTAGGTTTGTATACAGGTAGTTAGGGGCCTCCTTTAGCTAGTGTGCAGGGTCAGGCCCCCACCCCCACCCTTGGCTTACTGTTTTAGGTAGTCAGGGTCCCTTTAGAATTTAGGTAGCCAGAGCCCCCTTTGTAGTCAGGGCCCCCCCTGTAGGTAGTCAAGGCGTCCCTTTAGGAACTCAGGGCCCCCCTTGTAGTCAGGGCCCCCCTTTTAGGTATACCAGGGCCCTCCCTTTAGTCTGGGCCCCCTTTTTAGGTAAGGGCCATGGGGCCCCCTGTAGTAGCCAGGGCCCCCTTTGTTTTGTCAGGGTCCCTGTAGGTAGTCAGGGCCCCTTTAGGGAGCCAGGGCCCCCCCTTTCATTTAGGTAGCCAGGGCCCCCCTTTTTAGTCAGGGCCCCCTTTTTGGTAGCCAGGGCCCCTTTTCCCCCTTTGTAACAGGGCCCCCTTGTAGCCAGGGGCCTCTGTAGGTAGCCAGGGTACACCCCCCCCTTTTAACCAGGGCCCCCTTTTGGTAGCAGGGCCCCTTTGTAAGCCAGGGCCCCCCTTTGGGAGCCAGCCCCCCCACCCTTGTAGCCAGGGCCCCACCTTTGTAGCCCAGGGCCCCTTTTTTAGGGGTAGCCAGGGGCCCCCTTGTAGTCAGGGCACTCCTTTGATGGGCCCCCCGAGGCCCCCCCTTTTGGTAGGGCCCCCCATGGGCCCCCTTGTTAGGGCCAATAAGTCCAACCCTTTTGGTAGTCAGGGCCCCCTTTAGGTTAGCCAGGGCCCCCCCCCTTGTAGTCAGGGAATGGGCTTTTTAAAACCCTTGTAGCCAGGCGGGACCCTTTGTTAGCCAGGGCCCCTTGGGAGCAGGGGTCCCTTTGTAGTGGCCCAGGGGCCCCCTGTAGGTAGCCAGGGCCCCCCCCCCTTGTAGTCGGGCCCCCCTTTTGCAGGGCCCCCCTTGTAGCAGGGCCCCTTTTAGGTAGCCAGGGAACCCCTTGTAGCCAGGGAACCCCTTGTAGTCAGGGACCCCCCTCTGTAGCCCGGGACCCCTTGTAGCCAGGGACCCCTTGTGGTCAGGGCTCCCCCCCTGTAGTCAGGGCCCCCCCTTATGTAGGGCCTTTTAGGGCCCCCCTTTTTAGCAGGGCCCCCCCTTGTTTTGCCAGAGGTTTCCCCCCCCTGTAGCCAGGGCCCCCCTTTTTGTCAGGGCCCCCCTTGTAGTCAGGGCCCCTTGGTAGCCCGGGCACCCCTTGTAGCCAGGGACACCCCCCTTGTAGCCAGTTAAAAAAAACAAAACAAAAAACAACAAAAACGCCACTTACCTGATCGGGCTCCTGCTCCGGCCGTCAAAGGCCGCGGGGTCCGTACTGCCGCCCTGCATAGGGGGGGTGAAGTGACGTCACCGCGCCGCCTACCGTCAGCAGTAGGTGCCGGCGCCTGGCAGGCTGAAGGCCTAACGCCTTCAGCCTGCCCGGGACATCAGCGGAGCGCAGCGCTAATGGCGCTTGGGTCCCTGGACACCCCGCAGCCCCCGGGAGTCGGGGACATTGTCCCGGTACTGGGCCGGTCTCTGGGCGCTTCGGGTCCCGGGCAGGGGACCGGGAAGCGCGGCCCGGGCCCGGGGAGCGACGGCACTGCCTCCGGGGCACACAGCGGCTCGGGGGGGCCCACCGGGGGATCCCCCAGTCCCCCGGCGGCCCAGTCCGAGCCTGAACAACACAGTGACATGTGGAGGGGTGTGGTTGAACACACTGACTTGGGAGAGAGCATGAACAGTGAAGGGGGAGAATGATGTCATCCCCCTTCAGTTAAGAAACACCCAGCTGGGAGGGGACGAAACACCCCTGGATTTCAGGAACTGAGAAAATCAAGCTACAAGAGAACAGCTGAACTGATGAAGCGATACATCCCCTTTAACACTTGTTAAATAAAAAAATAAAAAAAAACAATTTCAAGGCCAGAGATAAAGTGCGTCTTGGCTCACATGTGTGATCTGTGAAACCAAGTAAGGTTTGTAAGGAATAATGGCATATAATTTATTAGACTTATATAACAACTATCATGATAGTTGTAGCTAGGGTGGTAGGCAGCTCTGTCATGGCTAGAATATTTAAAAAATCTTGTGATACAGATTTCTCCAGATTCTCTTTTGATGATATTATGTACTGTAGATGGTGAGATACTTAAAGTTTTTGCAATTTTACATTGAGGAACACTTTTCTGAAATTGTTCCATAATTCTTTAACACAGTTTTACATGAGATTGTTTCACCTCTTGATATCTTTGCTTTTGAGAAACTCTTCCTATCTAAAATTCTCTTTTTTTGTACACAGTCATGTTTGCTAGTTGAAAATTGACCCTCCAGGTATTTTTTATTTGTACCTTTGCAGCCTTTTGCTTTTTCCTTGTCACAACTTTTTTGAGGTGTTTTAAATTTACCTTTTAAAAAAAAATGGTTTAAAAATATAAATTTTCTTATATAATTTGTTTTTTTGGGGGAATACTATATAAATAAAAATCTTTGCATTCAGTTTTCTTTAATTTTACCCCCCACCACCCCCCTTTTTTTGGGAATTGGGGTTTGGGAAAGTTCTATTTTTCAGAAAATTTTTTATTTTTTTTCTGAAATTTGTGAAAAAATCTGTCATCTAGTTCTCTTACAAATGAACAGAAAAGTATTCTATCTTTAGGACTATCATTTGTACCCACACAAGGTTTTGATTTATTTTCCTCAATGCTTAAACAAAAACGGGGTTCCCCGAATTGTAAGAAAAGTATTTTTTTTTTGGAAAATTTTAATAATTTAAATTTAAAATGGGGAAAATTTTTTGGGAGGCAATTTTTCCCAGTGTAGAAAAACACAAAAAACTTTTTCCTTTTCTTTGTTTAGGTTGCGGGGCCCTTTCTTCATTTTTAAAAAGTATTATAAAAAAGACAGATTGCATTTAAAGGTATTTTCTCTCACTCATCATTAGCAAGGAAAAAAATAACAAAAAAAAAAACCTGTCGGCGCTGAAGTGCATTTTGACTCTAATGCGTGATTTGTTAAACCAAGTAGTGTTTCTAAGGAATAATTGTATATTATCAGACTTAGATAACAGCTACCATGATATTTGTAGCTAGAATGGTAGGCAGAACCATCAAGCCACTCTGCCATGGCTAGAATATTTAAAAAGAATTGGGGGTTTTTAAAAAACCCCCTTTTTTTTTTTAAATTTTTTTTTTGGGGGGGGGGGGGTTTTTTTAAAAAAATTTTAAAAAAATTTTTAAAATTTTTTTTTTAAAATTTTTTTTTCCCCCCTTTTTTTGGGGGCCCCCCCCCTTTTTTTTTTAAAAAGGGGGTTTTTTTTTTTAAAAAAAATTTTTTTTAAAAAATTTTTTTAAAAAAATTTTTTTTTTGGGGGGTTTTTTTTTTTTTCCCAATTTTTTTTTTTGGGGGGGGGGTTTTTTTTTTAAAAAAATTTTT
Source organism: Phyllomedusa bahiana (assembly GCA_025379985.1). Taxonomy (NCBI): domain Eukaryota; kingdom Metazoa; phylum Chordata; class Amphibia; order Anura; family Hylidae; genus Phyllomedusa; species Phyllomedusa bahiana. Next base: position 72,559 of record JAODAL010011804.1, read on the forward strand.
TAAAAAAAAAAAAAGTTTTTTGTTTGTTTTTTTAAAAAAATTTTTTCCCCCTTTTTTTAAAAAGGGGGGGGCCCCCAAAAAAAAAAAAAAAAATTTTAATTTTATTGAAAAAAAAAATTTTATGGGTAGGGGTTTTTTTTTAATTTTAAAAAAAAATTTTTTTTTTCCCCCAAAAAACCCTTTTTTTTTTTAAAAACCGGCCAAAAGGTTTCCGGGCCCTTTTTCCCAAAGGGGGCAATTTTTTAGGGGGAAAAAATTTTTAAATTAAAAAATTTTTTTTTTCCCAAAAAAAAAAAAAAAAACTTTCCCCTTTTTTTTTTTTTTTTTTTAAAAAATTTTGGTTTTAAAAAGAAAAAGGGGGAATTTAAAAAAAGGGTTTTTTTTTAAAATTTTGGAAAAAAATTTTAAAATGGGTTTTGGGGGAAAAGGGGGGGAATTTAAATTTTTTTTAAAAAAAGGGGGGCCCCCCCCAAAAAACCCCGGGGGGGAAAAAAACCCCAAAAATTTTTGGGGAAAAAACCGAAAAAAGGGGGGGGGGGGGTTTTTTAAAAAAGGCCGGGTTTTTGGGGGAAAACCCCCAAAACCCCAAAATTTTGGGGGGGGGGTTTTTTTTTTTTAGAATTTTTTTGGGGGGGGGGCCCTTTTTTGAATTTTTTGGGGTTTTTCCCAAATTTTTGGGTTTTGGGGGGAAAAAATTTTCCCAAAAGGAAAAAATCTTTAAAAAAAAATTTTATTTTGGGGGAATTTTTTTTTAAAAAAAACCCAAAAAAAAAAAATTTATTTTTGGGGGAAAAAAAAGGGAATTTTCCTTTTAAAAGGTTTTTTGGGGGTTTAAAATTTTTTTTTAAAAAAATTTTTTTTTTTTTTTAAAACCCCCTTTTTTTTTTCCCCCTTTTTTTTTGGGGTAAAAAAAAAAAAAACCCCCAAAATTTTGGGGGAAAAAAATTCCCTTTAATTTTTTTCCGGGTTTTTTAAAGGGGGGGGGAAAAAAAAAACCCCAAAAATTTTTTTTTTTGGAATTTAAAAAAAATTTTTTTTTTTTTTTTTGGGGGGTAAAAAAATGTTTTTTTTTAAAAAAGGGGGGGGGGCCCAAAAAAAACCCCTTTTTCCTTTTTTTGGGGGGGCAAAAAAAAACCCCCTTTTTAAAAAATTTAAATTTTTTTTTAAAAAAAACCAAATTTTTTTTTTTTTAAATTTTGGGGGGAAAAAAATTTTTTAGAAAAAAACCCAAAAAAAATTTTTTTTTTTTGGATTTAAAAATTTTTTTTTTTTTGGGAAAAAAAAAAAGTTTTTTCCCCCCCTTTTTTTTTGGGGGGGGTTTTTAAAAAAATTTTTTAAAAAAAAAAAAAATTTTTTAAATTTTTTTAAAAAAACCTTTTTTTTGGGGGTTTTTTTTTTTTTCCCCGGGGTTTTAAAAAATTTTTTTTTTTTTAAAAAAAAAAAAATTTTTTGGGGGGAAAAAAAAATTTTTTTTTAAAATTAAAAAGGAAAAAGGGTTTTTTCCTTTTTTTTAAAAATTTTGGGGTTTTAAAAAAAGCGGGAAATTTTTTAAAAAAAGGGGGGTTTTTTTTTTTTTTCCCAAAAAAAAATTTAAAAAAGGGAAAAAAAAAAATTTTTAAATTTTAAAAAGGGGGAAAAATTTTACTTTTTTTAAAAAACTTTTTTAATTTTGGGGGGGCCCCCTTTGGGGGAAAAAAAAAAAAAAAACCCCCCGGCCAACCCAAAGGGCCCCTTTTTTTTTTTCCCCCCCAAAAAAACCCCCTTTTCCCCCCCCTTTTTAAAAAAAAAAAAGGGGTTTTTTTAAAATTTTTTTTTTGGGAAAAAAAAAAGGGGGGGAAAAGTTTTTTTTTCCCCTTTTTTTTGGGGGGGGGTTTTTTTTTCCCCCCCAAAAAAAACCCCCCCCAAAAAAAAAATTTTTTTTCCCCCCCCCTTTTTTAAAAAAAAAAGGGGGTTTGGAGAAAGGGGAAAAAAAATTTAAAAAAACCCCCCCAAAAAACCAAAAAATGAAAAAAAGGGGGGGGTTTTAAAAATTGGGCCCAAAAAAAAAAAAGGGGGAAAAAAATGGTATCACTTGGTTACTTTGCAAGGGTAAATTACAAACAGTTTATCTTGTATAAATAATTCACAAAATAGACTTGTATGGAGCCCATATGAAACATGTAAAATGACAGAAAACTTGTGAATCACCTCCATGTGGTCATGACAATATTTTGTGTCTGAATTATATGAATAAAGTAGAAGTAGGACTGCTGTGTAATTAACAGTCTCGTAAATAGGGTTGCCAGCCTAATTTTATTCTTGACAATTTACAGTATCCAAAAATTATGATAGATAAAATCAAAAATTATGGACACTTTGTAGGAGTCATAATGAGTGATAAAACTATAAGTAATATATGCCTATAGCTCGGAATACTGAACATATTAGTAACATTGGCTTTGAACTCTAAAATAGTGATAATTAGTCACACTAAGGCTATGTCTACACAGCACATATTTTCTGCCAGATTTTTGGCGGATTCAGTATTTTGAATCTGCCGAAAATCCAACAGAACCCTGTGCTTCATAGACAGCAAATAAAAAAAACTGTGCTGTAGTCTACAAAGTACAGAATTTTTACCGTCGGTTTTAAAATCCAGCGGAATATGCGACATGTACATTTCACTGGATTCCAAAAGTTCAGAGTTAGAGAAAAGTCAGTAGAACTATTCTGTTCCCAACAAAATATAGACTCAACAGGGTTAAAACGTACAAGATTGATCTATTGAGCCCTCATGGCCCATATTTTCTTAGTGAATAAAAAAGAGGATCACACCTGCATATATGAGGAAGACCTGGTCAAAGTGAAATAACTGGAACTTAGTCCTTTCCAACTTTAATCATAAACTCATGAGAAGTGACAATACACCAACAATGTATTCCTAGATTCAATCAGATATGATAAAACAAAACCATGAATCAAAATAGTAGAATTGTATCACAATAATGTCCTAAGAAAAGACCAAAAAAGAAAAAAATAATACCAAAGAAGAAAAAATAATACTTACAGGTCCTGACCCAAACTTGTTTTGGTTTGTTAGGCTATGTCTCCCCTGCACTGTTTTATGATCATATCTTTGATGCTTTTAGTTTTTTAAAAGCACCAAAGATACGATCGTTCGTGCAGCCCCATAGGTGACATTAGGAAAGACGAGCTGTAGTCTCCACAGCTCGTCTTTTCTCCGCTCGTCTTCTGGTGCCAGCATATTATACTACATGCTGTATAATACTCCGGCGCTTTTAGCTTTCTTGGCATCTTACCATGCAATACAATTATATGGGTGACATAAAAAAAGACCGTGTTTTTTGTAAAAAGCGTGACAAAAAACACGGTCCTGCATTGGAAAAAAAATGGCCACTTTCAGGATGTTTTTTGTCCGATGCAGTGGAGACATAGCCTTAGGCTTGCTTTATGTTTAATTTCTGGACAGTATTGTGTGAGTCAACTGCCTCTGCACTGCATGTATTTTTTTATGTATGTTTTTTTTCATTTTATTCATTATTTTTAAATACTTTTTTTTCAGAATAATGTACATAGGGACATGCTTACAAGGCAGTTTTTTTCTGGTGTTTTTTTTCCATTTCATTTAAGGAATTCTCTTTGAATCACATGATTTGTAATGTCGAAATATTCCACAAAAAAGCATAAAAAACGCAACACAAATTTACACATGCTTTTGGGTGTCTATGGGGGCTACATCACAAGGTGTCTCATAAAATACCATATTTACAGCATTCTGAATTTAGAAAGAAAATGACCATTGACCCTGAAAATTAACCCAAATTAATAAAAAATGCCACAAGATAAAACATAATGTGCATTGCATTTTATATTTCCAAAATGACTGTCATCCTATACGTCTTCAGCAGCTTTGGTCCCCAATAAAAATGCCTGACAAAAATGTCGCTAAAACACTCTGTTGTGTATGAAAATATTAGGTATGCAACCCCTCTAATAGTCCTGGGAACAAGCCAAGCTATGCCTCTTCTACCTGTTCATTAAATATTAGGTCAATTTTATTTTCTTCTTCAAACTGTTTGTCTCACTACAAAGATGAGATTTCAACATCTAGGGAATAGTAAATGAAGACTTTTTCCAAATACATTGGTCGTTTGATATTACCTTGTGCAGAAGATAAAAGAGAGATTTTAACTACTCTGAAGGCATACAGGTTTCTGTGGTTACTGCACTGCTCTCCAAATATCAGCTCCGTATTCCCAGCTCTTCTAATTGCACTGACATGATTGCAGGAGATGTTATCTATAGTGCAGAAGGCTGCAGAACTCAAAGTAAACAAAGTTATTCATGTCCTCGGTTTATTAGAGATGACATACTCTATTCTCAATCTGCTGTCCGCCCTGGTAACATCACTTCCTGCTTTCTTTCCAATCAGGAAGAGAAAGCAGAACGGTAACCATAGAAAGCTGTGTGCACTCCCAGCAGGTAAAATCTCTCTTATCTTCTGACCAATGTGTTTGGAAAAAGTCTTCATTTAACGTTCCCTAAATGTTGAAAGCTAATCTTTTTAGTGAGACAACCCCTTTAAGGCATGATTCAAACACAGTGCTTTCTGAAGAAATTCCTATGAAGTAGTGTTCCAGTTTTGTAAACTCATGTTGAGAAAAGATTTCAAAGGTATGGGAGAAGTAACAGAAGGACTTCAACGTACCCTTCTTGTTGGATCCATTTTGACTAAAAAAAAAAACTGTATCAAAAACTGGAAAGGTTTTTTTTTTCTTTTTTTGTTTTTTTTTATAAATTTAAGAACAATGCTTACAAAATGTCTGACAAACTTGACAAAACCATGGTCTGTACATATAATTCTGCTGTAGAAATCTTGCCCTTAAATTTTTAATATGGATTTTTGCAGCACTAGAAAGCAAAGTCTGATGTTGGCCTAAACGAGTACTGACCATTTTCAGAAAATACAGTATATTGCGTCAACCAGAATGTAATTACACAGAAATAACAACAAAATTTAAATTGCTTTAATGAGATGAGATAATTTTTATGATGTTGTAGTTAACTTTAAAGTCGGCAAAGTGTTCAATAACAGGTTTGACTATACTGTATTTTAGAATATAGGGCATTGCTGGAACACAGTGACACTGATTTTGTGTGAAGCAAAGGTAACATGGAAGCAATGAGGCATCAGAAATGCAACAAAGAGAGATTCCAGGCAGATGATGAAAAGCAGATGGAGAAAGATGCTGAAAGCAGGAAGATGTAAAAAAGCAGAGTCTTGTCAGCACAACCATTTTGAAGAATAAACGTATAGGTGCACACTGTTGTGGCAGTCAAAAGCTATGCAAACACGACACGATGACAGCAGCACTCTATAGGCACTAAAAAATGGTCAAAAAGGACATAAGAATTTTTTGGAACAGCATTTCTGCTATTGTGGAATAAATGAAAAAATTGAGGTTCTTAGTGTACATTTTTGATCAAAACTGTAAATGCCCATCTACCATGGCCAGGTAATCCCAATTCAGATGGGACCCTACGCTACATACTTCTTCTCTTGGTGTCTGTTCAGACCTCCACATTTCAGGGATAGAAGACACTAGCTATAAACCTGATCTGATTAAAAAGCCTGTGCAGGTGGGTGGAGTGCATAAACCAAGATGGGAACCAGCCACTTCCCGATATGAACAGTCAAAAAACAAAATCTGGTAAGCACTTTGAAGAATAATCGTATAGGTGCACACTGGTGTGGCAGGAAGCAGGAAGACGGGCACTATAGGGTATAAGACATAAGTTTGGGAAGAAGCTTGAAGTTGTTTTGCCAGTGTGCGCCGGGGTGTGCTGTACATCCAGACCAGCGTCGCAGGGGAAGTGACGCGCGGCTGCACTCACTCCCCCTGCGATGCTGAGTCGGTCGGTCGGCCGGGAGATGTCCGGAGCTGGCCATGCTCCAGGGAGCCTGGTGAGGTAAGTGGCTTTTATTATTTTATTTTTCTGAGCTATAGGGGGGATCTACCTGGCTAACAAAGCTGGGCATCGACCTGGCTAACCAAGGGGGGCATCTACCTGACAACCAAGGGGGCAACTACCTGGCTTCCAAACGGGGGGCATCTACCTGGCTAACAAAGGGGGCATCTACCTGGCTACAAATTGGGCTCTACCTGGCTACAGAGGAGACTCTACCTGGCTACAGAGGGGGCATCTACCTGGCTACAAGGGGGCATCTACTTGGCTACAAGGGGGCATCTACCTGCCTGTAAGGGGCACTACCTGGTTTGGGGGGGCTACTACCTGGCTATAAGGGCATCTACCTGGCTTTCTTCCAAAGCCGTTATGCAGTTAGGTGGAGTGGGTGTGGATTTTTGAAGGGGCATGGCACACCAGATGGGCGTGTCCATGCAAATTTGTGACGCGCACATCAGCCTCTTCATTCCCTTTTTGGGGGTATTGCGGAATAAAGAAAAAATTTTTTTGGTCCTTTTTAAACAAAAATTTTCCCCTTCTAACCCATTTAACCCCAAAAATTTTAAACCCTGGCTAAAAATTCATTTTTTAATTTTTAGACCCCCACATTTTAAAGGAAGAAACACGGGCCTTAAAAAAAAAAAATTTTTTTTAAAAACCTTTTTTTTCCAAAACCAAATGGTAAAGGGCCATTTTTTGTTTTGGGGCAGTTTAAAAAACAAACAAATTTTAAAATTAAAAAAATTTTTCATAACATTTGCCCAAAAGGTGTGGCTAGGAAGCGGAAGGGGTTTTTGGGTAAGCATAATTTGGGGTTTTTTAAAAAAATTTTTTTTCCAAAATTTGGCCCTTACTTTCCAAAGGGGCCAAAGGGCCCCGGGGGTTTTTTGGGGGTTTTCCCTTAACATTCCCCTATTTTGGGGTCCGAAAAAAAAATGGGGTTATGTCCAAAACTTTGGCCCCCAAAATTACCCGGTGGGTAATGGCTTTTATTTTTTTTTTTGCTTACATAGGGGGGAACAAAACCTTTCTAAAAAATGGTTGTTTCAACCCTTTTGGTTTTTAAACAAAGGGGGGGCATCTTTAAAAAAGGGGGAAATTTTTTGGAAAAAAATGGGGGGGGGGCAACTAAAAGGCCTTTTAAAAAATGGGTTTCAAACCTTTTTGGCCAAAAATTTTAAAAAATGGCTCAAGGGGATTACCGGAAAAAACAAAAAGGTTTGGAACAAAATTTGGCCTAAAAAATGGGAAAATTTTTAAACTTGGCAAACAAGGGGATTAACCCCCTTTAAAAAGGGGGAAACCGGTTGGGGGGTTCCCACCATTTTAAAAAGGAAAATTTCCCAAAAACTTCTGGTAAAAAAACCCGAAAAATTCCGTTTTAAAGGGAAAAAGTTTTTTGGGATTTTTTAAAAAGGGGGGCGGGTTTGGGGCCACACCCAACGGGGTTTTCTGCCCCTTTTCAAAAATTTGAGGAAAAATCATCCCTTTTCCCTTCTTTTTCTTTTTTCCATTTAACAGGGGCCCTTGGGGGAAAAAACCCAGGATAAGAAGGCCCCTTTTTTTTTCATTTTTAATCCAAGGTTTTTCCAAAATTTTAATTTTCCCTTTTAGGGGGAGTTTTTTTCCTTTCCCAGCCCCTTTTTGGGGGGTTAAAAGGGAATTTTTTTGTCCCCTTTTTTTGGCCCCCAAATAGAGTTTTTTTTACGGAAAAAAATAACCACTATGACTTTCCAATCTGGGAATCCCAAAACCAAGTAAAATTCACCACCACTCATATTGAAAAAATAACATTTCAGTGCATTAAAACATTGATTCACCATAAAAATCAATAGCAATATACAAAGCATTCACAGGGGGCAAGGGGTTAAATTTCCTTAACTAAAAAATGGGGCCTGTGAGGTTGAACTGGGGAAACCTTACTGATCAATGTGTTTTTTTTTTGGGAAAGCCCCTTCACTTACCTGGGCCTTGAAAGAGTTGAAAAATATTTCTGTATAATTTTTTTGGGAAAAAAAAGATTTGGTAAAACTTTTTTTACTAATATACACATAGATATTTAGAGATACCGAAACCTACGCACTGAAAGGGGTTTGTCTGCAGAGCCTTTTCCACCCCATAAAGGTAAGTGTTTGGATTTCCAAAAAAAGGGCATAGCTGAACCAAAAGGGAAAAATTTTTACTTAAAACATTGCAAAGAAAGGTTCTTTTTTTAGCTGTTTATAGTTTTGGCGGACAAATAACTGGAAGAATCCAAAATCCACCAGGTCTCCACCCAGTCCCAAATTTATTAAGAGGACTTGTTTTGGATTAGTAATGGAAATGAAAATTTTTAAAGCCCCCTTTAAACAGCCCATTTGAGAATTAGCAGGTGCTGCTGAGTTCATCATTAGGGGGCACTGACTCCCACTCCCCGGGACTTTCGTGGAAAGGGGGTTTTTTTGCATTTGAGAGGAGTTTTTATGGCTGCAAACTTTTGCAAAGTGTTTTTGTTTTTCCCAAAATTTTTATGCCCAAGTCACCCCTTTTTCGGGGCGGGGTTTCCCTGGGGAGGAAAAAAGAATCCCCACATTTGTGGCGGGTTTTACGGGCTGTGTGTAAAAGGGCATGTGGCTCCGGGTTTTTTGCTTTGCTACAAAATTTGCTCTTTGGCTAAAAGTGTAAGTTCCCTAAAAATTTAGCTTGATTCTCTGCTGCATTAAAAATAAAAGGCATTGTCCAAAAGCTTTGCAAAAGTCATGGGGGGATCTCTGAATTTTTTGTCCCCCTTAATTTAGATGAAACACCTCGGGATGATTTGCATTATTTTTTGTCAGTATCGCAAATTCACAGTAAGTTTGAAAAGTTGCCCTTATACAGAAAAGATATCATCAATTTTTTTCTGTTGTTAAAGCCTTTAAAACTTCAAAACTTAAAAATTTAAAAAAAACTTTAACATGTGGAGAAAAAACCTTACTCATGCTTTTTTGCATAGCTCATGCCCACTGTTTCTCTCCCCTTTATGAGGGTTGTGAAGATATAAAAAATTTTGGGCTCCCCACAAAGGGTTTGCAATGGCCAGGATTTAGTGAATACCGGGGCCACCGCGGGTAAAGGAAAAAAAGGCCGCACCCAGGGAGGGTCTAAGGGTCACTTTTTTTAAACCCAACCGCTGCAATGCGGGATGGTCTTTTGCGCTGCAGCGACTCCCAATCCCTACCGGTTTTTGACTTCCCCCTGCAGTGAGGGCTGAGGTCGGGGGCCAGGACGGGCCCGGAAAAAATTTTGTGGCCCCCCGAGGACAAGGCAAATTGGACGGGTAAAACCGGGAAAGACGGGAACAACCAAAAAACCCGCTTTTACACATAGGTAGAAGGCACTATGGGAGGACAGGGGCAGGCTGGGTAACATAGGACCAGACCCTGGCAATTATCCAAAAAAAGGGCCCCCGGGGCCCTTTTAAAAAATTCACAGTCGTTCCCGCCCCGCCCCCTTTAGGGAGGGGGAAGCCCCACGTTTGACAAGAAAACGGAAAAAGGGAGGGGTTGGAAACCCAAAAAAACGGGGGCCCTTAGAACCAGGTGGGGGCCCGCGACCTGACACGTGGGTTGCAGGGATGCCCATAACAAGTGCAATAACATAGCTTTCTTTATTGCATTGTCAGTTACATTCATTACTTGTAGGAATATCTCAAAGTGTTTTAAACCCTTTTTCCAGCATGCTGCCAAGTTTTTCTTAGGGCCCGGGGCCTCAAATGCAGAAAAAATGGTTACCCGGCCATGCTCTGCTTTTATTAAAAGTCTTGTACACCCCCAATTTTTCTGTATTGCCCGAAAAACCTTGTCACAGTTTTGGTTTGTAGTGAGGATGCAGGGGCACCAGGAATAAGTCCACTCTTTGGGGTACTTTACTTTTTTGATCAAACACTTTAAAAAAATTCCCGCTTCACCCCTAACTCCCTGTTTTGGGATCTTCTACCTTTTTATTAAACAACCCAGGATGACAAGTTAATTTAACGTTTGGGGCGGGCATCCAGTTGTAAAAACTTTAAAAGGGAGTGGGAGAATGAAAAAGGCTTTTATTAACCTGTTCCCTTTTCCCTAGACATTTCATTTTGGGGCATTAAAGTCCAATACAACAAGTTTGGCCGCGGCACCACCTTTAAACCTGGTCCCGGCCCGTTTTAAATTGTTTTTGGGGTTTTGGTTTGGCGTCAAAGAATAAAAAAATTGCCTATAATGGGGCCAAATTTTATTTTAAAAATTGCCTGATTTATGAACCCCGCTCTACAAAAGGGCCCTAAATCAGGGGGCCTTCTACCCCTAACAAGACTTTTTTGGGGGCTTTAGGGAAAAATCACTTTTAAAAAGCCCCCCACCTGTTCCAGCAAAAAAAGCGCCTAAAATTTCTGTAGCGAACTATTTAAAAATTTTACCCTTTGTAAAGGTTTTTAGTGCGCCCCCCCCCCCGCAAAGCCCCCCCGAAATCAGCGGGATTACAAAGTGACGCTTTCGCTCTGTAATGCGCCTTTAAAATAAAATTCGGGGGGATTTTCACAAAAGCCAAAAGGGGGTGTGACCCGATGTCGGGCTGAAAATAACACCAGAAACTGTTTCCCGCCCCCCCCATTCATAAAAATGTCCCCCTAAGTTTTATGAGGAGATAAAAACTTTGAAAAAACAACAAAAATAAAAAACGAAAAGGTTTTTCAAATTTCCAACCCCCCAAAAATACAGAATCAACAGAAAATCCCTTTTATTAGGCAAATAGAAGGGAACACAGATTTTTTTCAATGAGGAATTTTTTTTAAAAGGGGCTTTCCACCATAATGATATAGACTAGAAAACTGGAACATGTGGATCCCATAACAGAAGCAGGTTTTTGTCAATAAATAAAGATCCATTCAGGACCCAATTAGATCTAGAGCCCCTTTGGATTCAATATTAAAACCAAAAAAAAGCCCAACATTTAGGGAAGTTTTAAATTTTGATACCACTTGAAATACCCAAAAAATTTGAGAAAGCTTTAAAATGTTAAAAAAAAAAAATGTCAGGGGCTGCGCTACCCGGCCCTTTAAGGATTTTGTTGCCCGCCCACCCGCCAGGTGCAGCTTGATGCTTTAGCTTAAAGCACTTTTGAGCCAATTTCCCCGGCTGGGACGGGGGTTTTAAAAAATCTTCCTGTCAGCCCGGCCTCTGGTAAATTTCTTTTTTGTGTCCCCCGCTGTTTTTTGGTTTTCTCCCGCTGTTTTTTTTCACTGGTTCTCTGGATTTTTTGGGCCGTCCCTTTCCTTTGGGTTTTAAATTCCCCCCATCTTGTCCTTTATAAAAAACCCCCAAACCCTGGTTTTTAAATTCGGGCCCTCCCCGACTATCCCTGTTTGGTTTTTTGTTCCCCCTCTGTTTTCCCCCTTTGTCTAAACCCTTTATCTTCTGTTTTTTCCCCTCATTTACTTTGGGTTCTAGTGGGGGGGTTTTGGGGGTCCCTTACAAAAGGGAAAATTACTTTTTTAGACATAAATGGGAAATAACCCCGACCGCCTGGTTTAACTTTACCTGAGTCTCCTAGGCGCTGGAGTTTTTCCAAAACCGGACACCTGGGGCATTGTTGAATTAGGTGTCCCGCTGCTCCGCGGTAAAAACAGAATCCCTTATTTTTTTTTGAAGGCTTTGCGGTTTTCTGAAAAAACATAGAATATCCCACTACACCATTCCGATCAAAATCTAAAAACCTCGCTGGGTTGGGCAAGGGAGCAGGTACCTCAAGCTGTTACCCTTGTGGGTAACCAATCAAAAGATCTTTGAGTGTCTCAGACAGACTCTACCAAAAAAGACACTGAAATTTTCTGGGTCCCTTCCACTGTGGGGGTCCCCAACCTTCAAACTAAAACCTTCCCGGGGGCCCGTAAACTTCCACTGGCGCCCCCCCCCAACCCCATAACGAGAAATTGGGTTTTTTTGGGTAAATGACCTGATTTTCCTAATTCATCATATAGGAGTCCAAAACCTGAAAAAATTAATCAAAAACGGATTTGGGAGAATTTCCGGGGGTTAAGGGGAAAGCCCAAACTTTTTGGGGTCTCCCCGAAGTAAAGAAACATGAACCCCACCACTTTGCTCCTTAGATCCAGGGGGAATGGGGCCTAAGCGGGAATCAACCTGAAACACCCCTTTGGGAAAGTCATGAAAGCACTGCGATCTCCAGAGAAATGGTCCAGCAGGTTGAGCTTGGGTTCCACAGGAGTGTATACAGACATGGCACCCCGGGAGGACGTAAAACTCCTGCAGCTGGACCCTTTGAGCGAGATCCTGGACCAGTTGAGTCAGGCCATACATCTAGTCCTTCATTAATGCCTTCATTAGTTCCATAGTGTAAGGGAAAAAAATTGTGGATGGTGATTATGCAAGGGACGCCCTATTCTTTCCCTGACTTGCCCTGTCTAGGCAGAACACCTGCCCCAGGAAGGGCGACCCCGCACTCGAACCTCTTCCTAAAATATAGCCTAGTAAACAGGTCATAAACAGACAGAAGATAAACGGAACACAATTCGGAAACAGACTTAAATAGACAACAAACAGAGGAGAGTCAGACGGGCCAAGGTCAAACCAGGAGTTTGCACAGTACCGAAGGACAAGATGAGAGAGTAACCAGGGAGACAGGCCAAAATACAGAGAACCAGCGAAAAAAACAGCAGAGCAACCACAAACAGCTAGGACACAAGAAGTAATCACCAGCATGGCCAGGCTGACAGGAAGAGGTTTAAATACCTTGCCCCTGCCAGGGACTGGCTCAAGAGCTTAACCCCTCAAGCATCAAGCTGCAGCGTGGCATAGGCTGCATCAAAGTCCTTAAAGGGCCAGTAGCGCAGTCCTGACAAAAATCTTTTATAGCCATATTCTTCATATTAATATAGCCATATTATTCACAACAGAACATCAAACACATATCAGAAGTTAAAAGTTGGACCAATTCCAGGTTCAGACCATGTCTACCATCATGTAGCATCCCCTATTCTTTTTACATCTGTCTGTAAAGGTCTGGGAAGTAACTAGACCAATTACTGGAGTTTTGGGAGAGGAATGTTGTTCCATTCTTGTCGGATGAAGGAATCTAGCTGTCTTCTTTGCTGAAATTTTCATTTCATAATGTGCCAAATCCTATTGATGAAAACTTTTCAGATGGCCAGCTGAGGAAATCCAGACTTTTCTCTGTGAAGCCATACCGTTGTGATGGATGCAATATGTGATTTAGCATTGTCTTGCTGAAATATGCAAAGACTTCCATGAAAGAGATGTTGTCTGGATGGGACCATATATTATTTTAAAGTCTCTATATACTACTGAGCACTGATAGTGCCTTTCAAGATGTGTAAGCTGTCCATGCCATAGGCAGTAATGCCGCCCCATCCCAACAGAGATGCAGGCTTTTAAACTACAGTGCTGATAACAAGCATAGAACAGTTCTCCATTTTGCCTCAGTAAATTTTAAATTGACCCTCTAGCTCAGGGGTGTCAAACTGCCGGCCCTCCAGCTGTTGGGAAACTACAACTCCCATCATGCCCACTGTTATAGATTATACAAATGCATGATGGGAGTTGTAGTTTCCCAACAGCTGGAGGGCTGGAAGTTTTATACCTGTGCTCTAGCTGTTTTCAATTAGTACCACTTACTTTTCCAGATTTTTGTTAACCTTGTCCCAACATTTAGGAGATGTGTCGCTATCATCAATTTCTAAATTAATTAATTTTTTTTCAAATAAAATGTAAAAATGTAAAACTTTTAACTCATAATTTGTTTTCTATGTTCTTTTTTGAATAAAATATGGCTTTTAGAGATTTCCAGATCATTGCATTCTTGTTTTCTTTACATTTTACACTGCATCCCAAATTTTGGGGAATTTGGTTTGTCTAATGAACTTTTACTTGTCTTTAAGTAGAATTTTTTTGAGGATTCACAAAAACACTGAACTTTAGAAAGGCAAAATTCAATCAGCTTGGAAATGTCCTTACCTCATTGACTTGGCAATGTCCTCAAAAAAAAAGAGTTCAGGCACTAAATGGAATTTTAAAAGCATCTCAAAATTTCACTGCGAGAGGTTCATAGTTAAAAGAAATAAAAGAGTTTGAAAAAGTAGTGTAAAAAATAAAAATGTGAACAGGGCAAAATATAAAAAGAATTCATTTAAGCTACTAAAGCAGGAAGGCAATGAAAAAGCACTAAAAGGTATAAGGAAAAATAAATTATATAAAAAAAAGATAAAGCTATGCTGGGGAGAGAGGATGCTCATGGCTAAAGAGAGTAAAACTAACCCTAAAATGTTCTTCAGTTCTATGAATAGTAAAGAAAAGTAAAGCTGAAAGTGTTTAAGAAGCAATGAGAGGAACTGTGGAAGGTTATGATGAGAAAGCTAATTTATTAAACAATCTTTTCTTCTTTATATTAACAGAGAAAAAAAGAAATGTCAGGTGGAATGGAGAAGGATAAAGCACATTTCCTATTAGATAATGCCTGTCTAAGCTAGAAAGCATCTAAAAATAATAACCAGGATCAGATGGCACACACCCTTTGCTGTAAGCGAAGTAATTAGTGTGATACACAGAACATTGTTTTAAATATGTAAGGATTCTGTAGTGACAGGGTCTGTTTCACAGGACTGGTGTAACAGCGGAGGTAGTGGATCCTCTGGACCACTGCAAGCGATGGTAACGGCCACGCCAGGGAGCGGAGTCTAACTAGGTCCCGGTATTCACCAGAGCCCGCCGCACGGCAGAATGGGCTTGCTGCGGTGGGAGTCCTATCAGGTCGCTACCCCTGGCGCTACTAGGTTGTGGAGGCAGCTGAGGTGCAGTGAGGCACCAAATAGTAAGACGAAACGCGTAGTCAAGGTCAGGCGAACAGGACAGGGCAGACAGCATAGGTTCCTGGTCATGAAACGTGGCAAGAGTTGGAAACATGGACAGGACATAACACACTGGACACGACTTTCTCTAAAGGCACGTGGCACTAAAGATCTGCCGGGGACATGCTGGAGGTGTTAACCTTATATAGGGTCAGCGGCCGTCAATCAGCCAGTTACCGGCGTGCTGGCCCATTAAATTTGAGAGAGCCGGCGCGCGCGCGCCCTAAGGAGCGGGGACGCGCACGCAGAGGATCGAGGGTAAGCATGAGCGCGGCTGGGTAAGTAAGACTGTACAGGGGAACGAGTGTGCTCACAGCCTGACACGCGGACCGCGGCGCCACTCGACCCCGAAGATAAGGGGACCACAGGGGCACGAGTGCGCCCGCAGCCTGACCTACGGGCTGTGGGGCCAGTCGTAACAACTGGCACATAGCAAAATGTGGTCCCATTACTAAAATGGGGACAACAATTGGAAACCTATAGGCCTGTAAGTTTACTCTGTATTGTAGATAATGCATTTGAAAGTTTTTGGCATTTGAAAGTTTTTTCAAGAAATGCTACCTGGAGTATATTAAAATAAACATATAACTCTGTATAGGTTTATAAGGGATTGAGCTTTCTAATCTGATCAATTTCTGTGAAGAGGTGATGTAGACTGGAATGGGGTGAATTGTTGAGTGTCATAAAGTATATCTTACATTTTTCCTATATTATTTGAAATGGGTTCCATAAGGATGGTACATAAAATGGGAATGTTTGAACTAGGGGAAACTGTGGTTATGCCTTCAGGTAAAAGGGTCAAAAAAAAAACGAAGGGGGGTTTTTCAGCACATACCATCCCCTGACAATCAGTATTGTGCCCTATTCTCCTTAATATTTTTTATTAATAACTATTTAGAGGGGTTAAACTGTAAAATATAGTTTTTCTACATTGATACTAAACTAGACCGTGCATAACAGCGTAAACCACACAGTATACTTCCTTTTTTCATTGTGATCAATTGCTGACGTACAATACACCATGTTGGGGTTAAGAATTACAGTGTCATATATTGGAGGTATGTGTCAGGAAACACTCCTGACATCTACCTCTGGAGTACAGGCCAAACATGCTGTGAAGAGATACCTACTATGTGATAAAGTATGCACACATCAGAGAAGGCCAACAATGATGTCACTTCCATTAATTCTACTGTATAAGACAATCTTCCTGGCATCCTTTATGGTTGCATTTTATTTGGTTTCTAAACTTTTAAGAGAATATAATATCAATCATAGTCAATTTAATGGCCCCAACAAAGGTTTTTGAAAATAAATGCACAGTGTACCTTACCATTGCTGAATAGAAATTCCTCAATTTTTAAGGCCTGAAAGGCTTTTTTTTACAAAATAGGGAAGGGACCCAAATAGACAAAACGAGTTTGTGGTGACATTTCTTTCAATATGAAAAAGGACGGAATCATCATTGTTTGAACTGTAAAATAAATTCCTCAACTGTTTGTATATATACACAGATCAGCCATAATATTGAAACCAGGAGAATTTATTAACGTTGATTGTCTTGTGACACTGGCACCTGTCAGAAGACGGAAAAATGGACAAGGCTAAATGTTTGAGAGACCGTGCAAGGGCAAAAGTGTGGTCAATACTAACATTTTTAAATCAACAGGGCTATTGGGGAAATTTCTGGAAAGTATGGTTAATTCTATTTTAAAATGGGCCAGAAAATTTTTATGTGGAGATGGGTTCATGGGTGCCCAGAGTTCATTCATGTGCACGGGGAGTGAAAAAAAAATGTAAAAATGTAAAACTTTTAACTTCCAATTTGTGTTCTATGTTCTGTTGTGAATAAACATGGCTTTTAGAGATTCCCAGATCATTGCATTCCTGTTTTCTTTACATTTTATACTGCATTCCAACTTTTTTTTGAATTTGGCTTGTCTAATGAACTTTTACTTGTCTTTAAGTAAATTTTTTTTAGGGTTCACAAAAACTGAAATTTTTAAAAGCAAAATTTAATATGAACCCTCTAAATTGGCCAGAATGAGTCATCATTTAAAAGTAAGAAATAAGATAAAACATTCCTGCACATACTTTGTAAAAAGGGGAGGGGGCGCCAATATTACCCCTTTTTTATGCTGTGGGATTGTATAAACCCAGGCCGTGATATCAAAGTATTGGCAAATAAAGTAAACCAGGGAAGCTGTGATATAAAGTGAGTATGTACTATAAAAGGCATGTTTATGACATTAGGTAAATTTTTATCTGCATAGCTTAAGAGCATGTCACAGCAGTTGCATCCAAGATTATTGTCACGGGTGCCCCTGCAAACCTCGTCCCGGGTCGCAGGCACACCCTGTTCCCCCCACGAGCGGGCCCGCTGCCCGCATTTGGGCACGGGCGCAAAACCCCTCAGCCGGGTGGATCCCCCTACTTTTCCTGGCCGTGCTCCACGCAGCCCATCTCCAGCTCTGTGAAATTTAAAGGGCCGCGCACCGTAAATTGGTTTTGCCTCCTGCCCCTTTTTTAAGCTTGCTCTTCCCGATCTTTTGGGCCGGGTCTTTAGTGCCATTTTCCTATGAGAAAGCGTTCCTTTAGCCTCGCCTGCCTTTCCCTTTCCCATACCGTCCAAGCTTCCGTCCCTCGCCCACAAACCTCTGCCCGCCTGTCCTGACCTACTGCTGTCCCCGACTAGTCTAGCGATTCTGTACCATGCTTACCCTTGGCTCCCACAGCAAGCAAGTCACGCCAGGGGAAGCGACCTGGTAGTTTCCCGCCGCAGCAAGTCCATCCAGCTTTGTGGCGGGCTCCGGTGAAAACCAGGTGCTACTTAGATTCCGCTCCCTGGTGTGGCTTACGCCATCGCTTGCGGTGGTCTAGCGGCTCTACTACCACAGTCCATGACAGTAAGATACAGCCATGGATCCCGCCAAGACGCCTCTGCCGCCCAACGCTGACATCACCATCATCGTGGCTCAGCAGTTGCAACAGATCGCTCAGCAAGCCCAGCGACTCAGCCATCTCTCCGCCATGATGCAGCAGTTCCTGGCCGCTCAGCAGCAGCAACCCGCTCCCGTGGCTCCCGCTGCACCTTCGGTTCCTGCACCGACCGCTGGTCCAAGGCTCTGTCTATGCTGTCCAAGTTCGAGGGGGACTCCAAGGCTTGCAGGGGCTTTATCACCCAATGCTCCCTGCATATCGAGTTAATGGGCAACCAATTCCCTACCGAACGGTCAAAGGTGGTGTTCGTGCTCAGCCTTCTTTCCGGGAAAGCCCTGGGACAGAGACGAGCCGATCACGGCCAACCTTGCCACATTTCTCATTGAGTTCAGGGGTGTTTTCGAGGAACCTGCCCGGGCTTCTTCTGCCGAGACTGCCTTGTTAAATCTGCGCCAAGGGGACTCATCGGTAGGCGATTATGCCGGTCGGTTCCCCCACTTTGGCTTCTGAACTTTTCGGGGAAATTTGAAGCGGCGTTGACCGCCACCTTCAAGAAGGGCCTCTCCAGCCACATCAAGGATGTTTTTTCCCGCCCGGGACCTCCCGTCTTTTTTTGATTTGACCTTATCTCCTGGTCACTTGTTTGGGACATCCGTTTTCCGGAACGCCAGGAAGAGCTCCGGCAAGAACGAGAATAGACTAGACCCCGTCGTCTCCCTCATCTGGCTCCGGTATTCCAAAGGCCGCCACAGTTGTCCTCTCTGCCTGCTGCCGAGGAGGCCATGGAAGTGTCTGCACAGGAGCTAACCCAAAGACGTGAGGAGAACCTTTGTCTGTACTGTGCCAGTTCTGACCATTTCCGCAGATCTTGCCCACTGCGTCCTCAGTGTCCGGGAAATGTACGCACCTAGAGTATGTGGGAGAGGTGTCCCTAGGTGAGAGCAAGGCTTCTCCTCGTCTGACCATGCCCGTTCCCGTCGGCACTGGGTCAGGTTCCCAGTTTCAAGTTGCTGCTTTCCTGGACTCTGGGTCGGCTGGAAATTTCTTGGACGCTGCTCTGGTGTCCCAGCATAACCTCCCCGTGATCCACCTGGAGAAGCCCCTACTCATCTCCTCTATCAGTGGAGAAATTCTCAGCAATCCAATTCAGTTCCGCACTGAGCCTCTGTTCTTTCAAGTAGGGGCCCTGCAAAAGGGGAGAGATGCATTTTACGTGATACCCCGTTCTTTCTCGTCCATTCCTCTGGGTCTCCCGTGGCTGGCAGCGCCTTTGCTCCCGTTGCTTTTCAAACTGGCAGACGGGCGGAGTCTTGAGTTGGGGGCTGGAGTGTCGGTCTCGCAGTCTGGTGGCACCTCGCCCAGTGCTTCCCGCTTCTCCTACAGTGCCGTCTAAGCTTTTGGCGGGCCTTCCTGCTACGTATCAAGCGTTTGCGGACATTTTCTCAGAGAAGCAAGCCGAGACGTTGCCTCCCCATCGCCCTTCTGACTGTCCTATTGGTCTTCTGCCCGGGACGTCTCCTCCACGGGGCAGAGTCTACCCACTGTCGGAACCTGAGACCTTGGCTATGCTACCTATATCAAGGAGAATGTCCAGAAGGGGTTCATACGCAAGTCCTCCTCTCCAGCTGGGGCGGGTTCTTTTTCGTGGCTAAGAAGGATGGTTCCCTACGTCCTGGCCTAGACTACCGAGGGCTCAAAAAGATCATGGTAAAGAACCGCTATCCTCTGCCCCTGATCATAGAGGTTTTTGACCGACTACGGGGTGCCAAAATATTTACTAAATTGGATCTGCGAGGGGCTTACAACGTCATACGGATACGTGAGGGTGATGAATGGAATACCGTCTTCAACACTCGCGACGGGCACTTCGAGTACCTGGTCATGCCCTTCGGACTCTGCAATGCCCCAGCCGTCTTCCAAGAATTTGTCAATGACATATTCCGGGACTTCCTGTACACATGCGTGGTGGTCTACCTGGATGATATTCTGGTGTTTCCTCCACCTTGAGTCCTATTAAGTTCGTGTACGACAGTCCTCAGACGTCTAAGGGCCAACCGCCCCTATGCCAAGCTTGAGAAGTGTCTGTTCCATCAGCAAGGCCCCCCATTAATCGGCCTACAATCATTGCCCACAGGGGCCTGTAATGGATCCTGCTAAATTGTCTGCCGTTCTACAGTGGCCACGCCCTATGGGTCTCCGAGCCATACAGATTTCTGGGTTTCACCAACTATAGCAAGCAATTTATACCACATTTCTCCTCGCTGGTGTCTCCAATAGTGGCGTTAACCAAGAATAATGCCAATCCGAAGCTCTGGACACCGGCGGCAGAGGAAGCCTTCACCAAGTTAAAGTCTGCCTTTGCCTCTGCGCCTGTGCTCTTCCAGCCAGATACAGAGAAACCATTCTTTCTTGAGGTCGATGCCTCCTCGGTGGGGGCCGGGGCTGTACTCTCTCAGAAAGGGCCCAAAGGCAAGACCTTCACTTGCGTTTTTTTCGCTAAGAGTTTTTCTGCCGCTGAAAGGAATTACTCTATTGGCGACCGGGAGTTACTGGCCATCAAGCTGGCCTTGGAGGAATGGCGGTATCTGTTGGAGGGTGCTCGTCACCCGCTCAACATCTACAACGACCATAAAAACTCCAAACAGCTCAACGCTTAAATCCACGCCAGGCTCGTTGGTCCCTCTTCTTCGCCCGGTTTAATTTTCTATATTAATTTTTCGCCCTGCTGAACGAAATGTCAAGGCAGACGCTCTCTCCCGTGCTTTGGATGTGACTGGAAACAAACCCACTCCACGGCACATTATCCCTCCAGAACGCCTCATCTCTGCCGCTCCCGTAGACCTACAACGTATTCCTCCCGGCAAGACATACGTTCGTCCGGCTCTTCGGAAGAAGATACTGTCGTAGGGTCATTGCTCCCATATGGCTGGGCACCCAGGGGTGCAGAGGTCTTGCTCCCTCATCTCTCGATTTTTCTGGTGCCAGGTCTAGTCCAAGATATTCGTGAGCTCGTGGAGTCCTGCGCTTCCTGTGCCCGGAACAAGTCCCGTCGTCTCAAGCTGGCAGGTCTGCTCCTACCACTGCCGCTACCCAGCTGTCCTTGGACCCATGTGGCCATGGACTTTATCACGGATCTCCCTTCTTCCTCTGGTAACATCGTGATCTGGATGGTTACAGACCAATTCTTTCAAAAAAGTCTCAAATTTATTCCTGCCAGCCTCCTCAGCCCCTCGCTTTGCCCCGCCTATTTTTCAACCATTTTTTCCGGCTGCATGGGCTTCCTCGGCACATAGTTTCGGATAGGGGGGTCCAATTTGTTTCAAGGTTCTGGCGCTCCCTCTGTAACTAGCTACAAGTGAAACTGGACTTTTCTTCGGCCTATCACCCTCAGTCTAATGGGCAAGTGGAGAGAGTTAACCAGACTCTAGGCTGCTACCTACATCACTTTGGCTCTGCGCGTCAAGACAATTGGTCTGATTTGTCACCCTGGGCTGAGTTTTCCCTACAACTCCTTAGACTCGAGTCTGCGGGGCTGTTCCTTTTCATTGTCTACGGGCGACATCCCCGCCCACCCCCTCCCCCTTTCTGTACCCCTCTGAGATCCCTGCCTGGAGGAGCTGGCCCGGACCTAACAGCCATCTGGAAGCAGAAGCACCCTCGCTACTCCAGGCTTCCGCTCGTACCAAGGCGCAAACTGACAGAAAGTGAAGACCCCCGCCGATCTTCTCTCCTGGTGAACAAGGTGGGTGGGGCGCCTAGATATATCCGTCTCAAGGTTCCAGCTATAAGCTTGGTCTCCAGTTCCTGGGTCCGTTTGAGGTGGAAGCCAAAACCAGTGACATACAAGCTCCGCCTTCCTCCCACTATGCGGGTCCCGAACTCCTTCCATGTCTCTCTTCTGAAGCCGGTCATCCTAAATCGTTTCTCTCGGGTAGTTGCTCCTTCCACTCCTGAGGCCGATGCCACCAATGTCTTTACTGTAAAGGAGATTCTGGATATGAAGACGGTCAGAGGGAAGTCGTTTTTCCTCATTGACTTGAAAGGGTTCGGGCCCGAAGAGAGGTCCTGGGAACCAGAAGACAATATTCTGGACTGTAATATTATTCAGAAGTTCCTTCAGGCCAGAAAGAGGGGGAGGCCGAAGGGGGAGGGGGGTTCTGTCATGGGTGCCCCTGCGAACCTCGTCCCGTGTCGCAAGCACACCCGTGTTCCCCCCGCGAGCGGCACCTCTGCCTGCATGTCGGGCAGCGGGCGTGCTCACTCAGCCGGCCAGGTCCCTGCCTACTTACCCGGCCGCGCTCCAGCTGCAGCTCCAGTCTCCCTAGGGTGTGCGCGCGCCAGCTCTATGAAATTTAAAGGGCCAGCGCACCAGTAATTGGGTATTGCTGGTCGCTGCCCTTATTTAAGCCTGCCCCTTCCTGAGTCTTGTGCCGGATCTTTAGTGCTATTTGCCTATAGAGAAAGCGTTCCTTGAGCCTCGTCTGTCTTACTGTGTACCGTACCGTCCAAGCTTCCGTCCCTCGACCACGAACCTCTACCGCCTGTTCTGACCTACTGCCTGTCCCTAGTGATTCTGTACCACACTTACCCTTGGCTGCCACCGCAAGCAAGTCACGCCAGTGGAAATGACCTGGTAGTTTCCCGCCACAGCAAGTCCATCCCGCTTTGTGGCGGGCTCTGGTGAAAACCGGGTGCTACTTAGATTCCGCTCCCTGGTGTAGCTTACGCCATCGCTTGCGGTGGTCTAGCGGATCCACTACCACAGTCCATGACAATTCTCCTCAGGTAGTTGACCAGTTCTGAAGCTGTCTAGGATTAACAAGGTTGTCCAGCTTCAAAAATGATCAATGCTTATTCCATACAGTTACTCCATGGCAGCCATAACTATGGTCAGAAATGTTGGCTATACCATTTTTAAAGATAAGGACCTGCTACATTGATATACAAGAGGTATAGGAGCACAATTTGTAATGCTTGCATATTAGAAAATTATATAATTTCCTTTTATACACAAAATAAAAACAGTATAAAGTATACAACCCCTTTAACCACTTACCACCGCAGCTAGTTTTGGCCTTTTTGACAGAGCCCCATTTCTTAAATCTGACATGTGACACTTTATGTGAGATTAACTTTTTGACACTTTCACTTACTGATGTGATTCAGAGAATGTTTTCTTGTAACATTTTGGGCTACATGTATGAAAACTGTCTAGGTCTAAAACTCACTATGTTGCCCATAGCAACCTGTCAGAGCGCCCCTTTAATTTCATATATGGCTCTGGACAAACTAAAGGGACGCTCTGATTGGTTGCTATGGGCAACAAAGGGAATTTTAGGCCTAGACAGTTTTCATAGATGTGGCCCATTGTGCTTCAATCCCTTAAGATCACTATATTTACTATTTTGCCGTAGGGAAACATAAACTCTATCAGTTCTCTATCTGTAAAACACTAAAATGTAACTTTTATTATGTATAACTCTTAACCTCTATACACACTATTTAAAAACCCTGATTTCTAACCTCGTCATTTAACCATTTTTGCTTCTGAAAGAAGGAATAACTCCTTTTCTATTATCAAATCTGGTGGAGCACCACCTGTTAACAGGAGAGCCTTATATCTATAGCAAAGTACTAGCTCCAGTAAGGGATCCCAAGCCTACTACCTGGGCAGTCGTCCCTAATCTCATGGACACAAAACAAATAAGGCCCCCTTGTGACACCATCTGCAGCAGGTGACACTTCTAGACAGAGGTGAGAAATCACAATTTAAAACGTCATATCTGACCTCCCTGACATGTTTCGCCAGCTAACCTGGCTTCATCAGGGGTTAGAGGTCCGATGACGCACCGGACCTCTAACCCCTGATGAAGCCAGGGGTGACACATTGTACTTTATGCTAGTATGAAATTTTGGTCCATACAATCTTTGTTTGTTTGTGAAAAATATAAAAATGTCATGAAAATGTGGAAAAATATTTAATTTTCAAAGTTCTAAAACATCTACCATATGACCACTGTAGGTTGGCATAATTTTTTTTAAATGTCTTTTTATTTTTTTATGACATATGGGGCTTAGAAATTTGTACCTTTTTTCCCCACATATTCAAAAAATTTGCAATATACATTTTTTTTTTTTGGGACCAGTCCGTTTTAAAAGTGGTTTGGGGGCCCCAGTAGGGTAAAAAACCCCCCGTAAATTCTTCCTAAGAACTGACCCCTTAAGTATTTACAACATGTTTAGAAAGTTTGTTAACCCTTTAGGATTTGCAGTTTTTAAAAATTTGTATCCTTTTACACAAAAACCAGTAAATGGGGGACCAGGGAAATGCAGTTTAAATATTGTTTCCCCCCATTTTTTTCTGTTTTCAGAGATACCCATTGTGGACCTAGTGCGTTATTTGGCTCAACCACAAGCCTCAGGTAAGGAAGAGCATTATGGTTTTTGGGGGTCTCATTTTTCAATGCTTTTTTATTTGGGCCTTTTCAGGTTTGCGGACATCCTAGGGTGCAAAAAGTTAATAAACTCACTTAAAAGACCCCATATTGGTAACGACACCCCCTAAGGAATATATTCCGGGGTGCAGTGAGTACATCGACTCAACAGGTTTCACACAATTTTTTTTTGGGTTTTGGACATAAAAATTTAAAAAACTTTTTTTTTTTTTCCAAACGATCTGAAATTTTTTTAGCTTAAAATTTTAAATTTTTTACAAGGAATCCGAAATAAAGCCCCCCAAATTTTGTTACACAATTTTTTTCCCCAATTGGGCCCCAATACCCTACTATGTAAAGTGAGTTTTGGGGGGCAGGGCGTAAAAGGGAGTCACGCTTTTTTGGTTTTTTGGAACGCGGGTTTTTGGTGGTCCCCGGGGTCTCATTTGGGCCAAAGCCCCCCCAAAGTGCAGCGGAAAAACCCTTCCAAAAAAGTCACCCCATTTTGATTCAATGCCCCTATGGATCTCATCTGGGGTGTTTTTGTGAAATTTTGTGCAAGGTTTCCATATTTGTTGGGCAGGGGCTATGGAAAGGGGGGGGGGGGGGGGAAATGCAGTTCTCCCATTTTTTTGGGGGTTTTCTTTTTTTACAGAAATTTCATATGCATAAAAATGACTTAATGATTTACTATCGGGGCCCTACAATTGAATGAAAAAATTTTTTATAGTTTTTTTATGTTTTTCTACTTTTTTCAAATAGAAAAGCGCTTATAAAAATTCTTTTATGTCGTCATAGTCTGAGAGCCATAACTTTTTTTTTTTTTCCATATACGGAGCTGATAATGGGCTTGTTTTTTGCAGGATGAGTTGACATTTTTATTGATTACATTATGGGGGGAATATGACACTTTTTATTAAGATTTTTGTGAGGCGTCTTTGAATAAAACACAACCTTAATAAAAAGTAATCAAAGTGAAAATACAACAATCCTAGTAAGTTTTGTATTTTTATTTTTTACAGCAGTCACTATGCAGTATAAATGACATATACTCAGCAGGGGCGATCAATTACAATGATACCCCAATTTTTATAATTTTTTTTGTTTTTAATGTTTTTTCCAATAAAACCACTTTTAAACCCCAAAAAAGAAAAACCCCCGTTTAAAAGCTTTGCCATAGTCTGAAGGTCATAACATTTTTATTTTTCTGTGTTTGGAGCTTATTTGGGCTTGTTTTTTGTGGGATGATTTAACGTTTTTAATTATATCATTTCTGGTGGGACAAGGCTTTTGGACCAGTTTTACACCCATTTTTTGGAAGGCAGAGTGAAGAAAATACTGCAATCATAGCAGTGTTTTTTTTTTTTTTTATTTTTAACAGGCCCCACTATGCAGTATACAAAGAAAGTTTTGTTTTACCCCCGTGGGGGATAATTAAAATTTAACCCAATT